>PVKS010003473.1:0-103287 GCA_004027875.1 Aplodontia rufa | reverse complement strand
CGAATTTTTCATTTTTGCCACTCTAACAGGAGTGAGGTGGTATCTCATTGAAGTTTTGATTTGCATTTCCCTTTTAGCTAATGATGTAGAGCATTTTCTCATATATTTATGGGCTTTCTGGACTTTCTCTGGTGAGAAGTTTCTTTTAAGATCCGTAGCCCATTTATTGATTGGATTATTTGTGATTTGGTGTTTACTTTCTTTAGTTCTTTATATATTCTGGATATTAGCCCTCTGTCCAAGGTGTAGCAGGCAAAGGTTTTCTCCCATTCTATTGGTTCTCTCTTGATGCTCTTGATTAGATCTTTAGCTGTGCAAAACTTTTTAGTTTAATCGCATCCCATTCTTTATACTTGACTTTACTCCTTGAGCCTTGGGAGTTTTGTTAAGGAAGTAGTTGCCGACTCCTATGTCCTATAGTGTTGTCCCTACTTCTTTTTCTAGTAAGTTTAAAGTTGTTGGCTTAATATCCAGGTCTTTGACTCATTTTGATTTAATTTTTGTGCAGGGTGAAAGATAAGGATCCAGCTTCAGTTGTCTACACATGGCTGTCCAATTTGTCCAACACCATTTGTTGAACAGACTATCTTTCTTCCACACTATGCTTTTGCCCCCTTTATCAAATATCAAATAGTTAAGGATATCAAATAGTTAAGGATCTTCTATTCTGTTCCACTGATCTTCAGTTCTGTTTTGATACCAATACCATGCTGTTTTTTCTACTACAGCTCTGTAGTATAATTTCAGGTCAGGGATTGAGATACCCACTACTTTTTCCTTCCTGTAGAGTAATATTTTGGCTAGTCTGGGTCTCCTGTTATTCCATATGAACTTGAGAATTGCTTTTTCTGTATCTGTGAAGAAATCCATAGGTATCTTTATGGGGATTGCATTAAATCTGTACAGGGCTTTGGGTAGAATGGCCATTTTTATTATATTGATTCCTCCTAACCATGAGCATGGAATGTTTTTCCATCTACTCAGGTCTTCTGTAATTTCTTCTTTTAGTGTTTGATAGTTTTCTTTGTAGAGGTCCTTAATATCCTTAGTAAGGTTAATGCCCAAGTATTTCATTTTTTTGGAGGAGATGGCGAATGGGAGAGATTTCCTGATTTCTTCTTCTGTGGATTTTTTGCTGGAGTAAAGAAATGCTAGTGACTTACTGGAGTTGATCTTGTAGCCAGCTACTTTGCTAAAATTGCCTATAAGATCTAGGAGTTTTCTAGCCAATGTTATTGGGTCTTCTAGGTATAGAATCATGTCATCAGCAAATAGAGATAACTTGACTTCCTCTTTTCTTATACAAATATCTTTGATCTCCTTGTCTGATGGCTCTGGCAAGGGTTTCAAGGACTATATTGAACAAGAGTGGGGAGAGCGGACAGCCTTGTCTCATACCTGAATTCAGTGGAAATGCTTTCAGTTTTTCTCCATTGAGGATATGTTCTGTTGGCTATGAGTCTGTTGTAAATGAATCTGACATAGTTAAAGTATCTTCCTTTGATCCTTATCTTTTCCAAAGTTTTGAGCAAAAAGTGTTGAATTTTATCAAATGCCTTCTCTGCATCAAATGAGATGATTATATGATTTTTGTTTTTAATTCTGTTGAAGTGGTGAATTACATTTATTGGTTTACATAAGTTGAACTACCCTTGTTTTCCTGGAATGAATCCCACTTGATCATAACGTATTAACTTTTTAATGTGCTTTTGTGTCCTATTAGCTAAAATTTTATTAAGGATTTTTGCATTAATGTTCATCAGGGAAATTGGTCTGTAGTTTTCTTTCCTTGACATGTCTTTACTGGGTTTTGGAATCAGTGTAATATTTGCTTCATAAAAAGTGTTTGGGAGTGATCCCTCTCTATCAATTTCCTGGAAGAGCTTGTAGAGGATCGGTGTTAGTTCTTCTGTGAAGGCTTGGTAGAATTCTGCCATATATCCATCAGGACCTGGGCTTTTCTTTTTTTGGAAGAGCTTTGATTGCTGCTTCAATTTCGCTATCTGTGATAGGTTGGTTTAGATTTTCAATGTCCTCCTGTGTTAAAGAAGAGATGTCGTGTGAGTCCAAAAACCTGTCCATGTCCTCCAGGTTATAAAACTTGGCAGAGTGTAAATTTTCAAAATAGGTTCTGATAATCTTCTGGATCTTGGATGAGTCTGTGGTGATATCCCCATTTTTGTCTTTGGTTTTGTTGATTTGCTTCATTGTGTTCTTCCTTTTGGTGAGGTTGGCAAGGGGTCTGTCGATTTTATTTTTTCAAAGAACCAACTCTTAGTTTTGTTAATAGTTTGTATAGTTTTTTGTTCTCAGTTTCATTGATTTCAGCTCTGATTTTGGTAATTTCCTGTCTTCTGTTAGCTTTGGGGTTGGACTGTTCCTCCTTTTGTAGTCATTTGAGTTGAAGCATAAGGCTATTTATCTGATCTCTTTCTAGATTTTTGATGTATGTACTCAGTGCTATAAATTTACCTCTTAAGAATGCCTTCATACTGTCCCAGAGGTTTTGGTATGTTGTTTCCTCATTCTCGTTCAATTCCAAGAACTTCTTAATTTCTGCTCTCATTTCCTCTTTTACCCATCCTTTGTTTAAGAGGGAATTATTCAATTTCCAAGTGTTTGAGTAGTTTCTGTTGTTTGTCTTGTTGTTGATTGCTAAGATCATAGCATAATGATTGGACAGAATACATGGGATTATATCCACTTTTTTATATTTGATAAGATTATCCCGGTAAACTAGGATGTGGTCTATTTTAGAGAAGGATCTATGAGCCGCTAAGAAGGTAAATTCAGCTGTCTTAGGATGGAATATTCTGTAGATGTCTGTTAAGACCGATTGATAAATAGAGTTGTTCAGATTGGAGAGGTCTTTATTGATTTTTTGTTTTGATGATCTGTCTAGAGTTGATAGTGGTGTGTTGAAGTCCCCCAGAATTATTGTGTTGAGATCAATGAGGGGATTAATGTCCTTAAGTATTTTTTCCATATATTTGGGGGGGGTTAATTGGGGGCATAAATGTTAATTATCGTTATATCTTCTTGATGGACTGTCCCTTTTAGTATGATAAAGTGACCCTCTTTGTCCTTTCTGACTAGTTTTAGTTGGAAATTGATTTTATCAGAAATTAGAATTGTCATGCCAACTTGCTTTTTTGGGCTGCAGGCCTGGTAGACATTTTTCCATGCTTTCACTTTCAGCCTGTGTCTATTTTTGAGTGTCAAATGTGTCTCTTGCAGGCAACATATTGTTGGGTTTTGTTTTTTGATCCAGTGGGTCAGTCTGTGTCTTTTAATTAGGGCATTGAGACCATTCACATTCAAAGTTAGAATAGATATGGGAGGATGAGTCTCTGACTTTGTATCAATTACAGAGTTTTGAGTTATCTTGGAAGACAATTTGTGTATGATATGATTATTGACTCGCCCTTGTTTAAGGATTTAAGATATCATTGGCATTTTCTTCTGAATGGAGAACATCTTTGAGAATGTTCTGTAGAGCAGGATTTGTGTTCACGTATCTTGCTAGTTTGAGTTTATCGTTGAAGTATTTAATTTCTCCATCACATTTGAAGCTGAGTTTTGCCGGGTATATTATCTTTGGGTGGAAGTTGTTATTTTTTAACACTTGAAAGATATTGTTCCAAGCTCTTCTGGCCTTCATTGTTTGCTCTAAAAAATCCATAGTGATCTGAATTGGTTTGCCTCTGAATATGATTTGGGGCTTCTCTCTAGCTGCTTTTAGAATTCTCGCTTTAATTTCTCTGTTATTCATTTTGTATATGATATGTCTTGGTGAGTTTCTCAATTGATTAGGTCTATTTGGAGTTCTATAAGCATCTTGTATTTGATAATCCGGATCAACAGTAAAATGAGGGAAGTTCTCACTTACAGTTTCTCTTAAAATGTTCTTGAAGCCTCTTGTTTGCTGTTTGGAGTTTTCCTCCAGGCCAATGATTCTCAGATTATTATGCCTCATCTCATCAAATATTACTTGGAACTTCCGATTATGTAATATAAGCTGTTTATACTGTTTATCTGCTTCGAATTCTATATTGTTTAGCTGATCCTCATTTTCTGATACTTGTTCTTCAAGAGCTGAAGTTCTGTTTTCAGTAGAGTAAGCTCTGGTGTTGGTATCTTCCAGTGAAGATTTGAATTGGTTAACCGTGTTTTTCAATCCTGATAGCTCTGCTACATCTCTTTTCAGAATGTCTATTTCTTTGTATAGCTGATCTTTCATCTCATGGAATTGTTCCCTTATTTCCCTGTAGAAGTTCTTTCTCATCTCTTGAAATGGCTCTCCGATCTCTTTCCTTATTTCATCTCTCAACTCTTTGATTGCATTACTAATCATAATGTTGATACAATGTCTTTGGTTTTCATCTAGGGCCCTGGCTATGGGGTCCTTGGGTGTTGAGCTGTGGGGTTGAGGAGGAGAGTTATTTCCCCTTTTCCTCATTTTCTGAGTCAGAGAGCGTGTCTTGTACTTCAACCTTGTTATTTTTGGTGAAGTAATTGGAGCTTCTTATGGCTTTGCTTCATTGTGATGGTTAGGTATTTGGTCAATTCAGACCTAAAGATGCCAGACCGTTCTGTGAGAACTTGAGAGGCTATAGGTGTAAATACTAGTCCGTTTCAACTAAAACAGATATGCTGATGACTAGCACCAATAGTAGCAGATTTCTTTGAGAGAGCTCTCACACTATAATATGATAGCAAGCAAGTACCCATTTTGAAATGTGTCTATTTTTCAGATAGTAGGAACTCTCTGAAAGTGGGGAGAAGGAATGACTAGGAAGTCAAGGAGGTGAATTGGGGAGGTCCTTGCCCACATTGTAAACCATCCCTCACCCCACCCTTGTGCTGGTGTTTCTGCTCTCAACGCCCCCTCCATATGGTATCTGTGAATATACCAAACCATCTTTTCAGTAGCAATTATCTTCTGATCCACTGAAGATCAACTGCAAGCCATCCCTGAATAATGAGATTTATATTTTAAAATACCATGTATGAAATCTGCTGTGATGGAAGGATCACAGAGAGAGACTACTTGGGAGATGCCCAAGGAGACCCAGTCATTACACCTGCCTCAGCCCAGCTACAAGGAAGACCTTAGGCAAGAACTGACAATCAACCCCTAGGACCCTGGGAGAACTGTAATAAAGGACTACTGTTATTTTTTAATACTAAGTTTCAATAGTTATACTGCCATATCTGAATATCTGAAACAGGAGAGAGATGGTCAAAGTTACAGTTGTGTTGATTTTATTTCTATTCTATTTTATTTGACTGCTAGTCACTGTTTATGCCTAAAATCTGAAATCTCTCCAATTCTTGCAAGATGCTGTAGACTACCACCACCCCCATTGAGGGCACCAGTAATATCCCTCTTGTATCACTTGGTACAGTGCCTAAAAGTAGTTAGAAATAGTTCTAAGGGCACCAAGATGAAATTTAGAGCTCAGCATGGCCAATCAGAAAAAAAATGGGGGAGGAAAAAAAAAGAAGGAAAGAAAACAAGACAAACTAGGCTTTCAAAGAAAATTGAGAATCTAGAGAGCCTTCAACTCTTTTGATTTATATTTAAACATTTCTTGAGATTGAAGTCTTGATTAGCCCAGTCCTCTCAAGTTCTGCCTTGGCTCTGATTTATGAGGAGGCCAGGCCAGAGCAAAATGAAAGCAAAATGAGATGTTCTTTAAAATTACCTCTGTGCACTTGAAGGAGGGCACAAGTGCTCACATGGAGATTAAAAAGGAAGTGAAGAGATGAGCTTGTGGTGCCCTGGATTTGTGGGCGTGGGTGGGTGAAGGATGGCTGCAGTCTCTGTGGGTGGAGGCCCTGCAGGATGCTGTGTTTGGCTGCCCCCATTGACTGAACTCTCCACCAAAGGGTGGATCAGAGAGCCAGGTGGCATTTTGATTTAGTGAGCCTCTATTGTCAACTAGAAGGGGGGAAACTTATAACATGGAGAGCATGGCCGGAGTGTGGAGGGAGGGGCTGGCTGCCACTGTGTCATGGTAGTAGAATCCAGATTCTACTAAGACAGTAGAATCCAGCTCAGTGGTTCATTCACCCCAAGCCCCAGGTAGGGCAAACTCCTGATCCATTTCTTCTACTCTGCTTCTCCCCTTACCAGACCTTCCCATAGGCAAGATACTCATAGGGCTGAAAAGAGAGGCTAACTTGGAACCCACGGTCTTCTCGACTTCACCAGGGGCACACAAAATCTGTAACTCTCCAAACAAATGACTCAGGACCATTTTCTTGGACCTTATGCCTATGCCTGACCTTCTTAGGGCAGATAGTACTGGTGCTGTGCACAACCCAAGACTTGAGGAGTGGCCATGTGATGGCTATTTATAGGAAGAGCTTGGATACATGCATTTATAAAGGCTCTTAAAATGTGGGATGCAGCCCAGGATGGAGCGGGGTGGGGGTAGAGGCTAGAGTCCTCCAGTTTTGCTATAAACAGTTGATGTTTTTTAAGATTAAAAATTCAAAGTTGAATTTCCAGGTTCATATGAAAATATATTTGTCAATGAAGGAGAAGGAAGCACATTGTATCTGACATTTGTTGTCTTGATTTATAACTCTTTCCTATCCGGCCAGATGGCATATGTACTCACATCCTGGGTCTGAAAATGCTAGGAAAGGGCAGGTGCAAAGGGCAGAGGCAGAGGGTGGCATTGGTCTGCTGTGTCATCTGCACATCTTTCTCTGGCCCTTTCCCTTGACAGTGGGATGGTATTTGAGCATGTCATTATTTTAAATTTTAACTTTCTTCCCAGAACTCCTTTTCCAAGAACAATGGTTCTCCTAGAGGAAGAAACCTGAAGACCTATGGAACATTCTGGACCCAATCTACTGTCCTTAACCTACCTCCCACCACTATCCTCTTCCATGATCTTTCCATGTAGTAGCGCAAGCCCCATCCCTACTCCTTCATGTTCCCCTCCCTTCCGCTTCCCTCCACCACACACGTGTGACCATCAGTGCACAATCGCATGCACACGTGTTCTTGTGGGTGAACAGATTCCTTCCTCTCAAATCACTCATGACATTTACTCTGTCTTGAATACCATTCCCTCTTCTGTCACCCTGTCCAGGTCCTTACTTTTTAACTTAATTAAAAATTTTTTTATGGGGCTGGGATTAAAACTCAGGCCTTGCTCATGTGCTCTAATACTGAGCTACATCCCCGGACTAAATCCTACCCATTTTAAAAAAATGTAGTTCATGTTAAATTTCGTAGAGACACTTTATTAATTCATTCAGTGACTAATAATTGACCCTCTGGTACATAGCAAACCCTGGGTTTCAGCCATGAAGACATATTTTCTCCTATTTCAACTCATCCTTATAGTTATTTCCCCAATTATGACTTTGTATAACATCATTACTAGTGAAATTTAACAAACTTTCTACATTGTTCTCCAAATTTTCTCAGTTGTATATTTTGTCTCTGAAGCTAAGCAATACATTTCTGGTGATTAGGAACCCTCTGTAGGGCCACTTCCATCTCCCACTCATTGTCCAGCAGAATTTAGTGGCATAATGCCGATAAGTAGCAAATGCCCATTGATTAAGTGATAGGCAGATTGATGGAGGGATGGATTGATTTGCTGCCAAAATCGCCTCCCATGTAAGGGCATCTTCAAAGAGTGTGGGTGGTCTGACTTTCAGTCTTTCTTTGTCACTTTTTATCATTTCAGGGACTATTTATAATCTATTATGCAGCTCTCATGTCAGAATTTATTGCAACCCCTTTGAATGTATTGATATTTTGGCCTGAATTCTTATAAAGAATGATTTCTTTATTAGAACTTTAAGATTTTATTTGTAACTTTTAACAAATTACTCTTGTAGACAAGCATTTGCTGAAGTAAATAGGTTCAGCTATTTATTATTTTTATTATTTCCATATGATGTTTTGTTTGCTTTTTTAGCATCTCTTCTTGTGGGTCTGGAATCCCTGTTTCTATCTCTCTTGTAGGAAACAGCTGGTATTACAGCAGTGAGTCTCAAAAGCATGGTTCCTGGGCCACATCATCCGCAAGCCTGGAAATTTGTTAGAACTACAAGCATCAGAACCCAGCTCAGAGCACCAGTTGAACAAGCCTCCAGGTGATTCTGACTCATGTTGGAGTCTGAGAATCTTTCAATTAGTTGAAAGAATGCTGAGCTATCTGTGTAGAGCCTGGATTTTGGCTCCGGCTCTATTATTAAGAGACCATAGGACTCATTCTGAGTGTCTGTCTTGGTGTCTTGGGGAATAAAAATGGACATTCCCTTTTATTTCAACTCATCCTGTTTTTTTGACTGGTAACACGGTGACAATAACGGATACTTCACAACCTTGTTCTATAGATCAAATAATTCATTGCATGTACACTTGCAGGTTTTCAGTTTAACCTCTCAGAATCAAAGAAGCCCAGCTTCTCATTATTTCACATTGGCTCGTTCCATCGAGGAAGCTTGGTTTTCCCCATGCATAGGTGTTATGACCCGGGGGAAAGCACACATATTTGCCTTCATAGTATATTTGAAGTTCCTGAATAAATATTACATATGGCAGACAATAAACTCAGGAGATGCAGCAGCTTCTGAGAACTGGAGAGGTCACATATAGGAGGTTGCATATCAAAGAAAGCTTTTGAATTGGGACTTAAAGATGGGCTATGGAGAGAGGACAAGTCAGCCCAAGCAGCCTTTCCTGATCAGTCCAGGTAGATGAACGTCAGGATTAAATATGCAGACTGAAAATTGGGGGAATAGAGTGGGAATGGTGAGTAGACCAATGACCAGGAGCTGGATGTTTGTTAAGTAGTGCAGGCGGCAAGTATTGAGGGTCTTGGTAGTGGCAAAAGAAGCTGGAAACTCTATGAGGGGATAGCATGAGAGGTCACTGGTCAGGGTCAGTGGGATATGAACCTGGTGGTGTATTGAGGGCATCTCTTCACATGCTTTCAGGAAGTAATGAGGCCCGAACAATGAACCTTATCTTGAGAATTACTTGGCTGGTTCAATGGAGCCAGTCTAAATACATAGGTGTTAATTAACTCCTAACAGTTTTAAAGACTAGTCTAAACACAGTTTCAGCTGCCCCGGAGGGAAGGAAGCAAGTTCATCATTCCAGTAGTTCTCAGTTGTGGCTACATACTAGAATCACTGGGGAGCTTTAAAGAAATCCATATCTGGATTCTACCCCAGAGACCGATTTAATTGGTCCAGGGGGTCTATGCATGGTTATGTTTTAAAAGCTCCCCAAATGAGATTTTGATGTGCAGCCAGGGCTGTGACCCATTACCCTGGAGGATTCAGATATCATTGTAAATATCAAACAAGGCTCAACTCCCCCAGTGACCTGTAGTATGCTTTGCTCAGTGAGAAAATGCTTGTTGTCGCAGACGTCAGTGTCTCTGATTTCTGGTGGCTCTTCAAAAGATGGAGCTGATTGCCATGGTCTTGGCAGGTGGGGGAGTCTAGCAGACATATGTGATCTTGGCTGGCATATTAAAAAAATACGGACCTAGAGAAAAAGCATAAGCTATGTCCCCCTGAGTAGAGCAGTGTCTGAAGACTTCTGCATGATGTCCAGTGAGGAGTCAGGGATGACAAATCAGGACCATATCTGTAAAAACACTGTATGATTTCTTGGAATTTTATAGCCATTTCATGTTTATTGTTTCATGCTTTTTTCTGCAGCCTTAAAGCAGCCACCAGTATATTCCTGGATTTGCCAAAGGATGGCAGTCTTATTGTCAGGGCATCATGGATGAAGGGAAGGATGCCAGGCACAGCCTGGGGACAGACGGCTTTCCAGAGACAAGAGCAGGGCTGCCAGAAGAAAGCCAGCTGGGGCAAGAGACCCTTGTGGCTCCATTGTGTTTAAAAGTGCAACCAACCCAATACCCAGCTCATAAAATTTATTAAATAAATATTTGTCACATTGACATGCATCCTGTCTGGCCTGCATTCCTTATGGGTTGGGTGTCCTTCAGTGTGCTATTTATTTACCTTGAAATTCACTTTGTCCCCTGTAAAGTGGAGGGAATCAGTCTTCAAGAAGTGCTTTGATGGTACAGGAGAATGTGACACACCTAACGTGACATACCTGTGGTGATATATGATTTCCCCAAAGCTGCAAATTTTACCTTAAAAATTAATATATGATGTGCATTCATTCATTTAGTCACAACAGTTTTATTGAGGGCCTGCTCTGTGCATGGCACATGGGAACTTGGGATGCAATAAAAAAAGACTCGAGTCTCCTGTTGTTCTAGTGTAGGGAGCCACGATCAACTCCACAATGCTTCTGTGCTTAACATGGAAAACTTGCAAACATTGTTCAGCACTTTAAGTTCCATAACTCTTTCCCTGCCCCTGCTTCACAATCTAGGTAAGTATTGCGTGATGCTCCAGGATCCCGTGTGTGGGCCAGGCCCTGACCTGCTGCCATGTGCTGTATGGCGAAGGACACACAGCCCTTGCTGGAGGAACCCAGAATATGAATGCTGCATGGATCAGATGACATGACGGAATTTGCATTGCTTGAGGACTTCATCAAGCTTTGTAAATGTGAAAGATGGCTATGATTTTTAAGAGTTTTATACTTCTAAGATTCTTGTGTACTGTGAGCAAAATATGGTGGACTCAATGCTTGTATCTGAGCTTTTTCTAAAATGCTTTTACTCATGTGTCCCTGTCAGACCTTAGTATTTGGGCACACACGCAGCATGGATGAACTTTGAGTAGGGTTTTTTTTTTTATGATATAAACCAAACCATATAAACCAAGAAGAACTTCCAGGTGAGGGTATGAGGAGTCTGTAGCCTGGGTCTTCAAGAAAGAACATGTGAGATGTCATGGAATTTTTAGAGCTAAAGTAGGTAAATGACAAGTTTAAGGTCATACAGCTATTAAGGGATGGGGCTGGGACAAGAACAGAGGGCTATGCTGCTTCTCCTTTCCTTTCGGTTGAGAGAGGCTAATCATGATCTGGTCTATATCAACGTTCACCAGCTGGTCCCTCTCAATGCCATACACGTGCTACAGGAGGAAAGATACTTTTCCCTGCTTCTCTGGAACAAACTTATCCAGTTCCAATTCCTTCTTCACTTTTGACAACTCTTTAATTTAGCATGGAATAAAGAATAATGAGAGTCAAAGAATTTTGCAGTCTTAAATAAAATAAAACTGGGCTTTTTTTAAAAATAAAACTGGGCTTTTAGTCAAATTCCCTTAAGAGGAGAGGAGGGGAATACTCTGGAGGCCAAGCGGGGAGAATCACTGGAGACCAGGAGTTCCAGAATTCCAGATTAGCCTGAGCAACAGACAGATCCTGTTTAAAAAAAAAAAAAAAAAACACAAAGAAAAGAAAAGAAAAAAAAAAAAGCAGAGGTGAGTTGGTGGCAAATGGAAGCTTGCAGAAGGTATGTGACTAGCTCAAGGCCACACATTGGTCAGCAATAGCTGGGAAGTGTCCCAAGGATTCTTGACTTCCAGGCCTCTGTCGTTTGGAGTGAGTATTTGGTGAGCACCTGCACTCCTGGCAGACAGATTGTTTAATGAGTCAAACAATTTTACATAATGACATGAGCATTTCATAGTAAATCAAGTCCATTGTCACTACTGCTTACCTAATTACCCACATGTAGCCAGCCAGGGTGAACTTTCCCCTTAAAACCCCTATTTCATAGAGTATTGATTTCCCAGATATATTGCTCTAAGATGGCTGTCACTGGCCAGGAATGAGATAGAAAATCTAGATTAAATACACCTCAAGTTGCTTTTTATAGCATTAGATCCCTAAATCTTGAATTTTATTTTGTGTGAAGGAATCTCCTAGTGGATTCAAAGGGATAAGAGGGGTAGAATCCAAGTATTAATGGATAAATTAAACCAAAGTAAAGGGGTTGGTTTAAGGTTAAGAGATAATTTTTATTTCAGATAGAGGTTTGAAAGCATTTATAAGCTTTTGCGATGGGAATCAGTGGAGAAGAAAGATTGGATTTAGCTAGGAGGAGGGTACTGGATCTTCTCAAATTGGAGATAAGGGTGGTTGAAGATAGGAATAAATAGAATGTTGAAGCTGAGTGTGTTGAGGGGCAGAGGGCATGAGGGGAGGGCCTGTGTGGGGTGTAATTGAGGCCTGGTGCTCTCCTAACCAGGGAAATATTGGAAATGCCATTTAGGCTGGAATCAGCATTTGACATTCAGGGAGAAATGGGAGAGGTGGGCGCTTCTTCCTGTTTCCACCAGGCTATTTTAAATCCTCCTCAGTCTCCTGGGAGTGCTCTCAGACTATGGCATGCCGCTTACAGTGAATTGATCTTCATTTGCTGCATCCAGTATTTGCCACCAATTCCCCAGCATTCAGCACACAGCTCTTCCCAGCCCCAGGGGCCTCCCAACAGCCTCCATCAGGTGGGTTAGGCTGAGCAGCAATAGTTACCCCCCCAAACTGTGGATTCTAACAATCAAGGTTGACTTCTTGCTCATACTAAGTTCCTGTGATGGTCTAGGGGTTGGTGGGTGCTCTGCTCTGTATTGCCATTCAGGGACTCAGGCTGACAAAGGAACTGCCTTCCCAAATGTTGCTGATCCTCATGCCAAAGAGAAAAGGATGCTTTTTGAAGTCTTGCCCTAGTAATTGGATGTTCCAGCTTGGGCATGGCATGATGCTTTTGCTCACAGCTCATTGGCTAGAACCATTCTTGTGGCCCTGGCTATCATGATGAGCAGGAAGTGTAGTCCGACAATGTGCCCCGAGTGAGGGAGGCCCAGAGAGACTTAGTGAGCTGCGTTAATGGCTACCCTACCTCTCCAGCCAGACTGGTCTCCTGCTTCTGGGGAAAAAGGGCCACATGGGGCAGCCAGAACACCAGTCACAAGGTAGTGACACATTGTTAATGCCCTGTTGCTCCTTGTTAGCACAGCCCTACGTGCCGCAGGTCGCACAACTCCTGAAGCAGAGCAGGTAAGGCCTGAGGATGCAGAGGGCGTGAAGAATCTCTTAGTAGGACCAGAGTGCTCACAATAATTGGGGCATCCATGCCACCTGTTTGAGAATTGAGCTCCCCAGCATCTCTCAGGTTTGCAATCTGGGCACTTCTGTGAGTGGCTATGTGAGTGGCCAGGACAGCCCAACGCTTTGCTGATTTGACCACAGGGAATTGAGTTTAAGAACTTGAGAAAGAACAGCCTAGGTGAAGCTGACAGTCCCTCTTCTGACCTAGGACCCTGAGGCACAATCTGTGAGGGACCATGGCTGCCCTTCTTTGTATTTTTGTGGTCTTGTCCTAAAACACCTGGAGCTGTCTGTTATTCATGAAGTTATCTACACTGGCCTGTTCAGCAGGCTTTAAAACTTTTCTTTGGTCCCCACCTTGAGGTCGCTGTCCATTTTGACTTTGAACCCAGCAACTCACCCCTGGTGGAGGCCCAGGGGCTGATGGCTTGCTCCAGGCAGGATTCTAATGACAGGAGTTCTACCTCCCCTCACACTCCAGGGAGCCTCACACTCACCTGGCTGGTCTTTGGACAGGTCAGCTTTTTTAGAAATAGAGCACTAGTAACTGCAGTCTTCTAAATTTAAGGGGTGCTCTGACTCCTTTTTGATTTTTTAAGGCATCTAGGTACTGAATAAAACAGAAATGCTTCCCTCTGTTCAAGGATAACAGCTCAAAATCAGCAGGTGGCTCTGGGCTGCCAAGCTGACTTGTTCTCTATCAGTCAGGGTCCCTTTAAGATGCAAAAACTAGGAGGCAGAGAGGTCAAACGCAGGCCAGTGGAAGTTTCCACACCCTGTGTCTGGGCCAGTATCTCTGTCTATCTCTGCTTGGAAGGGGGGCCTTATTCCCACAGACTGGGATTTATGAGCTCAGCCTGAGAGGGAGACATGGGCCTGACTTCTCTGCAGGAGCAAGCGCGTTGCTCCAGCGCAACAGAATTAGGGAGAATGTTCAGAGCTGGTACCCAAGCTGTGCAGGGCTGACTCCCTGGCTCTTTCTCTCCTTGTTCATTGCACACGTGAGTGCACACGCTAGCTGAGACAGGGTGATAGAGTGATTCCCTTGTGGATCTCCTCAGATCCTCAGTTCCAATAAGTCACCAGTCTCCCATCGAACACATTAGACTGCAACTTGCAAACACCTTGCACAGATGGAGAAATACATGTATTAAAAGCCTTTCGGGTTCCAGCCCTCAACAACACATCTCCTGAACCTGACCTGAGAAAAGCTGGAAGCATTCTCAGCCTGAGTTGCCCTGCAGTTACCTATTGGTGGAGACAGAATCTTCCCTCCCCAAGACTGTTCCTTTAACACACTCAAGTACTGAGGGGTGTGTAGTAATTCACATGTTGCTAGCTTTCAGGAGCAGGAAAGACTTCCATTAACTCTGTGCAGATAGCCTCTGTATAGAGCAGACCTCAAGAGTGGGGCCCTGAGTGCATGTATCTGCAGTGTCCAGCCCTGGAAGTGTGTACGGATGGAAGAGAGAAACAAAGGTTTTTCAAATGCAGAGCCCGCTGCCTAGTAGGAAATTCCTCTGACTATCAGGTGTGTGAGGCCATCAGTAGAGGATTCTTATCACTGCCTCGTCGAAGTGAAAGTTTTCTCTTGTCAAGAATATATTTAATCATGCAAAATAATACAGTTACAAATGCACTATTCATCCTGTTTCTTTTTTGATGGGAATTACTGACATAGAATTTATCAGAATCCCCATGTTTAAATGTCTTGCTGATTTGACAAGAAACACCGACATTGATGGAGATAACATAAAACTCATTATACGCCACTACAATGAGGACATCGATGACAATCTGGTTAGTAAGTTTCATAAATTCAAAGAGCATTTTAGATTTGTTGCCGTAATAGAAAAGTTGAAATGCCCTGAAATCTCATAGCTCATATATGAAAGATACTAGACAGAGGTTTTAGCAAAGGTAATAGCAATCCTGAAAATTCACATGGCATTACAGTGACAGATTATGAGGCTGAAAGACACCTTTCCAAACTGTGAATAATAAAGTATAAAATTTGATCAACTTGTTAGAAGAGAGACTGAATTATCTTCATATTTTCTATAAAAATATTGAAAAATTATCATCCTTTAAAGAGATGATTAAAGCAGCTATAGCTAAAAAATGTAGGAGGAAAATATTATAGATGTACTAGTTGTTCTAAATTGTGTGCTGCCTGAGGGATTTCTCAGCTCCTTAAAATGTGTAGTTTGTGGTGACTTCTCTCTCTCTTTTTAAAATTAATTCTACTTTTTTAAAAATTATTTTTAAATTTTATTCAGAAATTTATTTGTTGAACAATCAAACAAGCTTCTAATGAAATAATATAATATATATATAAATTCTGAAGATTAGATTTACCCCCGAGAGCACCCCCAATTACCCACCCTTATCCTTGTCCCCTACCCAATACATCTCTACAAATGCCTTTATAATTAATTCTACTTTTAAATGTCATTCAGTATTTGTAATTTTGTAATTACAAGGGGTGCCCCCAAGACTGCAGACTAATATGAACACTCTGGAAAGCAGTATGGAGATTCCTCAAAACACTAGGGATGGAACCACCATGTTACCTAGCTATCCCACTTGTTGGTATTTTCCAAAAAGATCTAAACTCAGCATACTACAGCAACACAGTCACATACATGTTTATAACAGCACATTTCGCACTAGTTAAATAGTGGAATCGGTCCCGATGCCCATCAATAGATGGATGGATTAGGAAATTGTGGTATATATACAATGGAATTCTACTCAGCCATAAAAAAGAATGAAATTATAGTCTTTGGCAGTAAGTGGACAGAATCGAAGAGTGTCATGTTAGGGGAAGTCAGCCAAACTCGGAAACTCAAAGGTCGAATGTTACGTGGAAGTTCAAGCAAAGTCAAGAAAAGGGAGAAAGAAGAATAACATAAAGAACCAATCAAATGTTAATTAATAGATGAGTGAAAGGAAGGCTGTTAGAGAAAGGAGACGGAGAGGGGAGGGAGAATTGGAGGAAAAAGAGGGTAAAGAGGGGATCATGAACTGAAATCGATTTCCATGCTTGCATGAGTTTGTTGGGATGAACCCAACTACTACATATAAGTATAAAGCTCTAATAATAAAACAGAGAGAGAGGAGAGAGACCCACCCCCACCCCCAGGCCATGAAACATGAAACCTCTGGACCCCATAGGTTGGTTCTGCCCTTGGGTCTCCTGGCCTTTGCAGAACGCCCCCTCTCACAGCTGAGTGCTGCCTATGGCTTCCAGCATACTGGACTGAGAACAGGACCTGGGGTGGCACTACTGAAGCACTGGGGGAATGCGGCTCTGGCTGACATCACACATCCTTGGAGGCCACCTGCCTCTTATTCTACGGGGGACAAAACTTTTGTCATGCCGACCGAAAGGGTCCCAAACCTTCCCACCAACCATCTTGTCACGGCCTAGCTGGGCCCTGCCAGCCCCCCTACATTTCCTTTTAATAAAATTTAATGTTTTCATTTTCAAAGACCTAGAAAATCCAAACACTTTTTAAAAGCCCTGAGGAACTATAAAAATTAATAGCACAGGGATAATTTCTTTTTCAGTGGCGACTCAATTAAACCTGCCAAAGTCAGACAGTGTGATTTAAGTGTACCACTTGCAGAGGGACCAGAGCAGAGCAGGCAAACAGGGAAAGAAACAATAATATTTACCAACTACCCTCTTGGATGTTTCCCACCCGGCCCCTTCCCCCCCAGGGAAAATTTTTCCTTCCCTCCCTCCTCTCTGGGGGCCAGGGCTTGGCATCCCTCATTGTTTTCTCCTTGAATGGTCACATTGCTATCAACAAGTGACTGAACTTCTTCTCTTCTCAGGGTAATGGAAAAATACCACCCGGGCTGGCTGCCCGGGGCAACAGGCCACATGGACATCATCCTGAATATGGGGCTGAGCTCAACTTTGGAAGAATAGTTCCAAGTTCATCTCAGCCCAATGCTCCAGCCAGACCAGACATCTCACATTCCATGTTTAGTCCTGCCCTGGGGCACTTGCTCCTGCTGTTTCTCCCGCCAGGAATGTCCTTCTCTCCTTGGCATTGAAATCTTACCACTGAGCATTTAACTCATATTTTCTTTGAGGCCTCTGTCAAGATCATGTTCTTTCAGGAAAGATTTCCTGGGAAAGCCCATATCCATATAGCTTTCTCCTTTGCTCTATCTGCTTTCAGCTTTCCTATCTCAAATCAAGTGCACATTTTCTTAATTATGTCGGGGCTGTCTGGACAATGCCCCAGAGCTTTCCATATACAGCTTTGTACTATGCTAATCCCTGCTGCTGGACTGGAAGCTCTCAGAGGCAGGGACTCTTCTGTATTCACCCTTTGCATTATTCAGTGTGTTTAGTTTGGTGTTCTGTATCCAACTGAAGCTTACTAATTGCCT
Organism: Aplodontia rufa; assembly: GCA_004027875.1. NCBI lineage: Eukaryota > Metazoa > Chordata > Mammalia > Rodentia > Aplodontiidae > Aplodontia > Aplodontia rufa. The sequence continues at coordinate 85,844 of PVKS010003473.1, read as the reverse complement.
TTGAGTTGGAGTGGAGAGTCTCAACACTTTCTCTACACCAGGAGGAACTGTATGCTTCAGGAAACAGGTACAAAGATCTCAGGGCTGCATTGCTTATATAGAAAAAATTAAAATTATACCTGAGATCAATGTCCATCAATGGAGAATGGGTAAGAAAATGTGGAATATGATGATTTGTCACAGAGTGTTAAATGGAATTGAAAAATTATTATATATAGATCTCTCAAACAGAAATATTGAGTAAAAAAGGAGTTGTAGAATGATATGTTCATTAAGATGCAATTACGTAAACTCAGCACGAATACATTCACATGTGAATACCTGGATGAGGAAAGTCCATGCAGTTCATGGTAGGGGTTGCTGCTGGAGAGGGAAGGAAGGAAAAGGGAGTGGGCCCAAGAGTTTTGATTCCTCTGGGTGTTTTTCTTTTTTCTTTTCACTATAAAAATCTGGAGCAAATAAATGGAGGTTAACATTTGGCAATTCTGCTTGGTGCTGGCACGAAGCGTCCCAGTCCATAGGCGGCCCCCAGGCTGCTGCTCTTCTCCTGGCTCGGCTCATGGCTGGACCCATTCCCACCTCGTCTGCAGTGAGCTGCAGCTGTGTGACCGTGGTCAGGTTGGAGAATGTGGGAGGAAGTAGTAGATGCCCCCTTGAGCCCTGGCCCTAGGAACACCTGGCTTGGGGTTAGCAGCTCTGGCTGGAGGCAAACCAGCTGTTGGTTTTGGTGTCACACTTTGCAAGGAGCATCCCCAGACAAAGCTGGACGGTGGTGAGTAGAGGGGGGAATTCCTCTGAGCAAAGTTCCAGGGCCTTCTGCTACCTACGGATGCTGGCGGGCCTCACGTGCAGGCACTTTGCTCTTTGATTCACCTTGGCAAACATTCTTACTGTCCCCCAAATGTATCTTGCTCATTCCTGATCTGCTTCCCTTGAAGAACGTCCTCCTTACAGCTTGCTGCTTTTATAGTACACATTCAACCATAAACCTCTGTCCCTGGTGACTCCTCCTATCCGCTCCTCCTTCCCTGTCCCCTCCCTCCTGTCCTCAGAACTGTTCTCTATGTAGCTTCTTTTGCTTCTTTTGACTTTAACCACCCTGTGCTGTTGCTCTTACCTTGGCAAAAGTGACAAGGCCTAATCTTTGTATCTCTCTGTCAGGGAACGATGTACATTGACTTTCTTGGTCCTGTGCAGAAAGGTCGAGAATAACAGCATCTAACCTCCGGTTCCTCTGTGAGTCTGGTGGGTTTACTTCACTTGTTCTTCCCTTTCAGTTAAAAGGTTCAAGTTCAACTACACCACCTTCTGCTTTTCCGCAATTCTTCATTTCTTGCCTCCTTGAGTGTGCTGTGGTTTCCTTGCCCCCTGGGTTAGTTTAAATGTCTCATTTTTTCTTTTATGGTAGGATCTCTGCCAGGGAACCAAGTATATTTGGGTTAGCATTCCTTGTGTCCCCAATCCACCCAGCATGATATCAGGCAAAAAAGCAAATTTAGGCATATTTGCTGACAGATTGGAAGGACAGGACAGGGTCCTTAAGGACCAAATAGCAACTCATCCCTTGGCGTCCTGGTCAAATGTGCTCTTGTGAGATTTAGAACCTTTTAGGTTCTCCAAGGTGCAGGACTGACAGGTCACCGACACCTGGCTTCGGTGTGCACCTTCATATTTCCCCTGCCACCTGGGAGGTCAACTCATCCTTATTCCCTTCAAGGCCACAGCCCCCGTGTGTTCCCTCTGTGGTGTTGCTGCCTTGGTGGTTTCTTTACTACCATCCACCTTCTGGGCTCCAAGCCGTTCCACTTCCTCACCTGGGACAAACTCACAGTCCAGAACCGTCTCCCGGGAGGCCCCCATCACCAGGGCCATTGCTTTCTCATTTCTATCTTCTCTGCACTGGGTCTACTGCTCAAGCTCTTAGGGCTTAGTTCAGGTGGGTGTGATACACTAGATGCTCAGATTAAAGCCATGGGAGGCAGGTCACACGAGTGACTTAATGATGATGGGAATACAGGAGGTGCTGAAGACAGATGGGTGAGCTTCCAGCAACGTGAGTGACCTGATAGGCTTCCTGGTGACAGCTGAGTGGGCCCACAGAGTGTCAGAAGTGTTTATAGCTAAAGTAGTTTCTGAGTGTCTGTGCGTGTCCATCCTGGACAGGGCCAAGGACAAGTGGGCCCATTTATGCTTGTGCTACACATGGAAATGTCAAAATCCTCAGGCTCGGGGCAAGTTCTCCAGGAGTTGAAAGGAGGGTCTCTTTCAGCTAGTCTAGGGATGATTTCTCCTAAGTGTCTAACCTGCTTTAGGGGCATGAATGCTCTCGACAAGATGAATGAAGTGGGTAAGAAGCTCCTGCTAGGCTCCTGGCAAGCACAGGGAGAGAGTGCTTGCCAGACAGAAGAGGCAAACATGGGGGAGAAGGCCCTGCAAGAGGGGATGTCTACTCCAGGCCCAAAATGTGAGGCCCCTGACATATCTTAGGAGGAGAACAACTTCTCACTGCCGTAATCCAACTCCAGAGAAACTCTGAAAGAGGCAGGATTTGGGGATACTTTTGGCTGGTGAGAGCAGAACATGAGCAGGCTCAGTTTCTCAAGGCTGTTTCCAAATGCCTTTCCTTAGGAAGTTTGAGAGCGTTTAACCTCAGAACCTGAGCCTACAGTGTGACAGGGCTGCCAGGGACACAAATGCACCTATACACATTAATGGGGCTTGACAGCCTGGCCTGAGCAGATTAGGCAAACTTCTAAGCAGAGACCTTGGAAACCAGAGAACATTTAGGCCATGGTGGCAGGGACCAGAGGTAACCTATTACAGAAACCAATAGGGAAAAGAAAATTAGAAGCACAGGGAAGAGAGGATGAAAGGGGAAGAGAGAGAGGGAGAGAGAGAGAGAGAGAGAGTGAGAGAGAAAGAGGTATCAAAGGTACAAAATAGCAGCTGTCAAGTACCTGGTAAGCTGTCACCTGGTGACTTCTTTGAGATCAGAATGACTTCTAATGTTCAACAGCACTGTAGGGTAATTATGGCCAGCCACAATTAATTGTATATTTCAAGATAGCTAGTAGAGAGCATTTTGAGTGTTCTCAACATAACAGTGATGGATATGCTAATTATCCTGATCTGATTATTACACATTGTATATATATACTGAAATATCACACTATACCCCATAAATGTGTACATTTATTATGATAAATGAAAAAAATATTAAAAAACACCTAAGAATGTAGAGGGTACTGGTTTCCCTACAGCAAGCAAGGGCACTGCCTATCTGCTGTCACTACAGATGCAGGCCTGATGCCGTAGTCTATTGTTGCAGAAAGTTGGCTAAGCTTAGGTCCGACACGTCATTTTGCATTTATTTGGAACACATGGGAATACCTTCTTTTTGCAAGAGTATCCTAAAGTTTTCTCATATGCATAAAATCTTTATACTTAATGATTGTAATGGCTAAACTGGGTAGGAAAATCCCAATGTGTCCTTTCACAATAGAAACAACTACCCACATCATTTTGGATTGCACCTTCAACTCATCCTGAAATTTGGCTATATACAGATTGCATGCAAGGTCACAGGTACATATATAAATTAAATTGTGTAAATATAAGTATGAAATTCTAAGCAGTTGGGAAATTATAACAACATACATTATCTCATTTCATCTTTACGTGACTCCCATGATTTAGGTAGCATTATCTTTCTTTTACAGAAGAGCAGGAAAGATTAAGAAAATTGCTCATGATCACTTAGCTGTTCGGTGACCAAGGTAAAACTTGAACCCAGGTCTGCTTGAACGCTTTGGTTTCTACGTTCTATGGGAGGGGTCTAGGCAGAGCGTGGAGAGGTCTGTCAAGGAATTTCTGCTTCAGGGTTGAGGGTAGGTAAAACCATAGATCTGGGGTCTAGTTTCTGGGGTTTTCAGGCAAACACTAAAATACAATAAGGTGGGTGCCAGGGGCTGAATGTTTGCCTCTCTTAAATTCATGTTAAAATTTTGACTTTTAAATTGATGGTGTGGGGGCTTTAGGGAGATGATTAGGTCAGGAGGGGGATGCTGTCATGATGGGATTAGAGCCCTTATAAATGGGATCCTAGATAGCTATCTTACTGCTTTTACTATATGAGGATACAACAAGGAGACGTTGACACCCACAACTCAGAATAGGGCCTTGTCTAGAATCCAAGCAGGATGGCACCCTGATCTCAGACTTCCAGCCTCCAGAACTGTGAGAAATAAATTTCATTTGTTTATAGGCCACCTGGACTCCGGTAATTTATTTTAGCAGTCTGAATGAATGAAGTCAGTGAGCCGTACCCTCTGCACCCTTCTGCAGTGTCAAAATGGGCTATAGGGAAGGCAGAGAGTGGGGCTGAAGGGCGAGTGGGTGAGTCTGGGTTACATCTCCGAATCATTGTTTTCTTTGAAATTTGTCCTGACTATTCTTTTTAAGGATACCCAAGTCCTTGGAGACCCAAGTAGTTGATCTGTCATGATGAAGGGACATGAAGCAGCCAAATGGAGAGGACTGGCGCTGGAGGTCTCCAATCCTCTACTCAGAGTTTCTTGACTTCTTTTGACCCATGACAAAATAAATTTTCCTTCTGCCTCTGGAGACTCAGAGATAGCTGGAGTTTCGGTGCGGTGGGGAGTGCCCGTTTTGAACTTGTTCAATTTATGAACGCTTACTTAGCCAGGAAAAGTCTGCTCAGCTTTCCTTTCTGTAGATCGTATCGGGGAAGTCAAAGGCAGACTCTTTCAAAGATGAAACTACATTATACCATTGGATTTCTTTTTCAAATGTTGTATATTCCCTTCTCTCAAATGAATGCACCATGGAATCTTTTCACACCCCTTAGAAGGACATGCCACCCTCTCTGGCCTCACGATTAGGATTCACTGACCTAGTGCAAACCTTGCAGCTGAGAAATCAGAGGTGTGAATAAATGAATGATTTTCTTCACAGTTGCAAAATGCCTCATTAATTGGGCCTAGTCATTGAGAATTTATTGAGGAACTAGCATGTTCTGGGCATCCTTAGGCTGCAAGCAAGCATATTTGCCTTTTCAAGTCCGTTGGAAGGAACCCTCTGACCAAAGGACCGAATGCTTAATGGTAGAATTAGGTGCTGGTGATGTGTCTTCTTTCAGTTGGGAATCTCCCAGAGACTACTAAAATCTCACATCACAGACAAATGTCTACTGAACAAATGTGTAAAAGACCAGCCCTGAATAGTTGCTCGGGTTTCAAGGCAGCAAGAATGAGGGGTCTAAGATGTCTTCCTAAAGGAAGATTCTCCTTCACCCCTCTCTTGTCAACACCCTCTTCTCCCTGGATTTGGTCTTATACCCTGCTGTTTTCTTTGTTGTCTTTTCACCCCCACCTCATTGGGCAGAGGGCACCCCCGAATTTCCCCCTTCACCTCCCCCACCCCGTCTTTCCCAGCACAAAGTTCCATTCTTCATCAATGCTATTTTAAAGCCAGCACGGAGCTGTTTTCCAGATGTGGCCATGCGCAGACAGTAATTGTGCTCTGTGATCCCTTCCAGCTGCTCCTGACTCTTGCCAACACCCCCCCACCCCACTACCACCTCACAGCCCCAGGAGTCCATGTTTGGGGGCTGCAAATTAGGGCAAACGTTGTAAAATGATCATGTGCTACACACGGCCTTCCCCACAAGAATTATGGACTTTATAACCAAGCTAATTGGCATTGGGTCTTGCCTGAAAGGTCGGCAGAGTGGCAGAGAAGCAGGATCTTTGTAAATTGATCGGTTGGCTCCCCCTGCGTCCCCCAACTCCCTTTCCCATTTTGAAATACGGCCTACCTGCCCTGTGGAATTGCTGACTCTTGTAAATTACTGCTTTGACTGTAGGGGACTGTGACACATTGTTTCACATCGCCGGGTAGGCAGTGGGGATGCTTAAGGGGTGCATAATTATACCTTGCAAATTCTTCTACTGTACTCTGAGCTTCAGCCTTCGTGTACCTCCTGAAGTGGGGCATTGTAATGTTCTTGACCTTCAAATCAAGTGTGATTTATCTAAGGGTAGTTAGCATTCAGCCTTTGCCTTATTTATTTATTTTTCTCCAAATGCAGGAGTTCCTGTTGAATGATCTCGAGGTACATACCCCCTTTCTTTTATGCTGTTTTCAGAAGGGAATCCTCGCATGGTGCTTTTTCATTCCACAAATTCTTGCTGAGCCTTGTACAGGTAGGATCCAGGACTGATTTTGGGAGGAAAAATGGGTTGTGTTCTGGGATTAGAAATGTTTATATTCTGTAGATGGATGTTCGCTTCCTGCATGGAGTGAATTGAAGCCTATGGTTTCAAAATCTGCTTTTCCCCACCTGTCGCTCCCAGTTGGGGTCTGGCATTCAAAGTCCCTGTTGAAACATGCATGGTGTCTGGGAGGAGCAGCAGATTGAACTTGGGGTTCTTCCCTCACTCTCCCTTTTCGTTCTTACTAAAGGGAACTTAAGAATCTAGTGACATCGACTTTGTGCACGTGTTCACACATACTTTGCCCCCAATTTCAGTCTGGTCTTGGATCATTTGAATCCCAGCTCTGCATCAGTTCTGAGTTGTGGAGCATGGTCAGTTATCACTACCCATTAGTACTCTAGCCCACATGAACTTGCTGTATTTATTCTAGCAGAGAGGCTGAGGACATAGGGCTTAGGTTGGTAAAAGGGATGGGAAAAGTAGGAGAAGTGTATTTCAGTGTGCCTGAAAAATCACTTATATGTGCAACTCTTTCAAAAAATGTATAGAAGCTCTGTTAGAGTGTGGACTTATGAATTCATTCAGAAATCTGGACATTTAGTGTTTTCCTGATTAAAAGATATGGCTAAAATGGTCTGTGTTCTTATTCTGGGATGGTTGTAAGGCAGGTGTACTCTGTCACTCCCAGCCAGGTCACCATCATCTCTCACCTGGATTGCTTCCACAGACTGAGCATGCCTTTTCCTCCTTCTGCCCCCCTCCCCAACATTGCAGCCAGCTTGTCCTTGTAGATGTCAGGTCTTCCTAAGTGAAGCCCTCCCATGTGGCCATCTTGTTCTGAATCAAAGCCAGTCCTTGGTGTGACCACCTGCTCTGGCCTCATCTGCTGTTTTTCTCCTGTTTGCTCAGTTTGCCTCATCTCTCCAACTCCCACCTCTCTTGTTATACCTTAAACACTTGGGTGAATGACAGCCTCACATGTTTTGCATTTGCTGCTACCTGCCCCAGGTATTCTAATGGCTGGTCTCTTTCCCTATTCCAGGTCACTGTTCTTTAGAGCCACCATCCTTCCCTGCCTCATCGAACGCAGCCACTGCCTGCCCAGCACCCTCACCTCTTGTCTTTATTTTGTTTTTCCCACAGCACCCAACATCACCGAACTCTGTGCTAGATTTATCTGTAACTCCTTGCGGGAATATCAGCTTCCTTGAGAACAGGCATTTTATCCAGGGTGCCCATTGCTGCACCAGAATGGCTCCGTCAATAGTCAGAGCTCCCAGGCTTAATCACTGAAACTCAGAGAGCCTCATCTGTCACATGATGATGTCCCTGCTGTTCTTACCCCCTTGGATGGCATGGAGAGTTTGCATGGGCCCAGTTCACTCCTCTGGCCCTTGTCTCTTTGAACAGCAAGGAAATGGACACTAATGATGAAGGACATTATATGGCAAGACCTGCATATGTCATAGATCCACTATTACTAAGTTATCTTTTCACTTTTCTCATTCTTACTTCTAAATCTATAAAATGAAGGGGTTTGTTTAGGAAAACCTTAAAGTGTTGGTCCATGCTTATAATCCCCACAACTTGGGAGGCTGAGGCAGAAGGATCATAAGTTTAAAGGCAGCCTCAGCAACTTAGTGAAGCCCCAAGCAACTTAACAAAAAATCCTGCCTCAAAATAAAAAAAAAATAAAGGACTGGGGTTGTGGCTCAGTGGTTAAGCACCCCTAGGTTCAATGCCTGTAACCAAAAAAGAAAAAAAAATCTCAAAATCTAAGTGATTCTAATATGAGAAAGTAATATGAGAGAGTAAGAAGCAAATTAGCTTCAGTCTTCAAGAAGAATATGCAGCAATTCTTACAGTAATGTTAGAGGCCCTTGAGAAAGTCCCCAATCCACCTATGCTCCATTTTCTTCACTGTCCCCAGGCCCTCCTTTGAACCCAGCTCATGAGAGGTTCTGCTTCCCCTGCAGAGCCTGCCTGGAAACCCTGGCCATCTCTTCCACGCCTGTCCCCGAGTTCCCATGTTGGGTGGCTTCGGTTCTGCACATTTTGCCTTAGCTTCAGAACACGGGAACCCATGTTAGCCTGAGTTCCCCTTCCCCCTCCTGATGGCTCCTTCTTTGCTGATTGGCTCTGATATTCTACCATACAGGAGCGGAGGCACCGCCTCCCGCTGGTGACTATTTCTTAGCGTGGGGTGAAATCAGGGAGAGTGGGTGTTGGTAGGGACGTTGCCATGGGGGAGAAGGAAGGAATAAGATTGATAAGAGGCAGAGTGGGTGACTCCTGAGGCAGTGAGGCGCACCTGGACAGACAGACAAGGATGATGAGAGCAAGACAAAGAAACAGAATTGAGGTGGGTTGACATGAGTGAGCTGGACATGGGGTCCCTAGCGTCCCTTCCTCACACGCAGCACAATTATCTACATGGGTCTCTTTGTGAACCAATGTAGAAAAGAAAGGCTTACTCTGTAATTTTTTCCTCCTGGGCTGAAACTGCACCCTGAGCCCTAGAATTTAGTTTACAGGCCAGAATCCAACACAGCTCATCCCTTGCTTCTCCTTCTGGTTAGTTCTGGCTCTTGGCCCCTTAAATTCATGCATAGAGAGCTTCCTGTGTGTTTGTCACTGAGGATCATCACTATGTAAACCTGTAACATGTCTTCCCCTCTTTCATTTAGAGAGACCTGCTGTTCTGCCCAGGCAAAGCCACGGTGTCCAGAAAATCATTGCAGCTCAATGAGCCAGTACAGTCTGTAGTCACCAGGACCTGGGAGTGAAGGCAGGAAGCACCTTTGGGTTCAGAGTCAGAGCTCATCGGTCTGCATCTTTGACATCCTGGACCTGGGGCGATCAACTGAAGAGCCCATGGCTTCTGTCAGTCACTCTTGTTCAAGAACATCCCTCTGGGACTTAATTTCCTATGAGGGTAGACACAGCCTCACCTGATCATAACTGTTCTTCCCTGTTCCTTGACATTGGACTTCTAGCAAGCCTGATTCTCTGCTCCTGCTACTGGTCCTTGCATTCCTGTGGTCAGTTCATTCTTGTAACCCCTATAGCTAAGTGTGTCAAAGATCAGTTTGCAGAAGGAGATATTCAGGTAATAAAGTGAGATTCTATGAGAGTCCTGTTTCCAACTCTGGGATTCAGTGTCGATGACAGTAAATGCACATAAAGCCTGCCTGCCCCCATGAAGCCAGTCTTGCAGCATCCACAGACAGGGAACACCTGGAAGTGCCAGCTCCCAAAGCCACTGCGCTGCCCTCCTCTGGACCAAGCTCTCCTTCCAGGAGCACACACTCTCCCCTCTGTGCGTTCCTGCTCCCCCAAGTGCTCACCGTACAGCCTCCATGCTCGGTAGACCTCGAGTGGTTCATCTCACCTCCCCTCTCCCTGCTTGTGCTAAACCCAGGGTCAGAAGCGAGCCCCGCAAATGGCCTGGGCATTGTTGCCCCCACAGCAGCAGGTATTCTCTTGCTGGTGAGCTCCAAGCCCTCGGCCCCCATCTGTGCAACTCTGTGCTCTGAGCATCACACTGCAGCTTTTCCTTGAGAGGTTTTCACAAGTTCAGAGCAGTCCTGGGTATCGGGGAGCTGAAATTATTTTTACCCATGTGCAGCTGAAATAGCCATCTGCCACCGCACCACCCAGTTCCCCACTGCATTTAAAATCCATCTGGAGTTCTTCTTCTTTTTGTTTTAATTCTCTATATTAAAAAAATCAGTGTCTTGGTGCAAAGGAAGGTGTTCATGTCCTTTAATCTCTGGTGGATTTGTAAGGATGGATTTAGGGTTGTATGCTGCTTGTTCCCAGCCACATGATTATTGTTTGAACAGCCTATGTCTGTTCTTATTCCAGACATATCTATTTTTCTCCTGTATGTCAGTATAATCCACAGCCCAGCTCATGTCACCCCCTCCAGGAAGCCTACCTGATTACTCCAGCCTCCCTTCTCTGAAATGTCCATAACAGAGGTGGCAGTTCCTTAGCACTTAGACTTTAATTTTTTTTCTGTTTACTGAAGCTGGGTTGGCTTTGTATCTCTCAGCCTGTAACAACTGAGACTGCCCCCGTGTTGACCTGTAGGCACCACGAAACACAGCTTTGAAGGCCTCGGGTTGAATCCTGAAATGCCTGTACTCCCTTCCCCTTCCCTAAGGCTGCTAGGATTCTTCCTTGAACAGCTCAACACTTACCTGTTGGGGTTCTGATAAGTGCCAGTACCTTTGGCAGATTCTGGGGCTTAGCGATGGACAAGCCACTATCCCTACCTTCAAAGATTCCACTGTCCAGTGGAGAAGAAGGCTGGAGGAAATATGAGCATTTCAAAGTGATTTCAGGTGAGGGAGTGATTAACTCAATGTTTGATCTTAAAATCATAGTGGAATCTTAAAAAACCTTGGTATTTGAACTTGAGGGTTCAGGAGGAGAATGCCAGGGCACCAAAGTGGAAAGAGTGCCGTGCATTCAGATAGCAGCCATGTGATCCTATGTGGCTGCTACACAGGAGACGTGGGCAGTGCTAAAAGATTGTCCTGGAAAGGTGGGGGTGGGCTGGGGGGCGAGGGCAGGGCGCTCTGCCCTGCTCAGCTAGAGACTCCCATCTCAAGCTTCCTCAGTTATTCCAACGGGGCTGCGTCTGTCTGACTTTGCTTTGCTAATGAGATCTCAGTTCGTCCTCTTCTATGGGGACTTCCTTTGATTCAGCTTAGGTATCCATTTCCATTTTTCTTAGAGTTCAGTGTAGTCTATATCCCTCAAGTCCCCCTACTGCCTTCAGCCACCTTACATGCCCCCTTTAGAAAACCCCATGTACATAAAAAAGTTGGAAGCCAGGAGCGAGATGCATCTACCGTCTTTGCGACTTTGGACACAAAGTCCTGGGTGGTTATGAGACTCAACCACAAGGTGGGACGGAAAAGAGCTGGCTCAAGTGTGGAGGCGTATTGGAAGGAGATGGCCGCTCCTCCCTCAGGCTCCCTTGTCACAACAACCGGTGGGGGGTGTCCCCTGGCTTCCTTAGCAACTCGCCTCAACCTCCCACTGGCATTTTCGCCTCCAAGCGAGGCGGCACTGCTCATTAGGCATAACAAATTGCCCACGCTCCACTGGGGTATAGATGGGAAGCTGCGAGGCAGAGTGGACTTCTCTCCCCCTCCCTTTTCATGTTCACAAGTGTCTCTGCAGCAAGCTGCTCCTGTCTGGGGAGGCAGAGCCCAGGCCGCACAGTGGTGGTGCCTGGGATTTGAGAAGGCAGCTATTGCATCCTTCTTCCCAAACGCTTCCCACAGCCCAGCTGCCTCTGGCTCTGCCATGCCCGTGGCACATCTGAACACCAGTTGTTTGCGGAGGTCCAGATCCCAGCACAGCGTAGCCCTTCTTCTGGGCTGTCACGTTTGCGGGCTCCAGGTCTCCACTGGGGCTGGGGCATTGAGGGACTAGAAGCCCAGTTCTATACTTTACTGTATCCAGCTCTAGTCACGTTTCTAGACCCTGGACTGTTCTATTTCCACTCAAGAATTAACATTTTCTAAATCCCAGGACAAAGAAAAGGGAATTGGAAGTGTAGAAAGGAGGATGGGGGAGAGGCCAGCCCTTGGCAATGTTGTGGGGTTGATCAAGAATGCCAGTCTCTATCCATTCTCTGGGGTCCCTTTTCATCTTTGTTTAGATGCCTAGAGCTATCAAGAACCTGTGAAGATGTCCCAGCATGCCATTCAGGCCTGTCCCAGCAGCCCAGGGTCCTAAGTCTTGGCTCCGTCTAGGTCACGAACAGGAAGTCGGAAGGTCTCTGAGTGAGGAGGCTGGAGACCTGCCTTCTGGTTCCCTAATGAAAAATCATTTTTTCCTGTGGTCTGTCTCTTCAGGACTTCCTGTCCAGATTGATATGCACTGGGTTTCAACTTCTTTTCTTAATTAAAGTCCCTTACAGATATATAAGTATCTTGCCAGCCACTTTCATGGTGGTCACCTCATTTTGTCATCTCATAGACATAGCCTCATTTTAAAGGTGACTGGTTGGTGTCAAGGAGACTAAATGAGTCCAAGATCACAAGGTTGTCCCCAGAGGGATGGGACAGGAATTTGGATGCAGTCTTGTTTGAGACAAGAGTGTGTCAGTTCCTGAACATGCTGTGAGCCTCAGGTCTCCATGGGGGCTGGAGGGCACTGGGGCTGTCTGGTTTGGTCCGTTCCAGAGTGGCTTACCACCATACCACAGCTCTCTTGGTTTAAGACATCCAGGAGGCAGCGGAGGAGCTGTTGGAGGATGAGGGGGACTGGGAAGGGATTGGGGTGTAGAGCATTTCAGGGACACAAATTTAAGCTTCAAATGTCCTGAAGAAAATTCTCCCAGAAAAGACATATTAAAGGTGGGGACAGGGTTCTCTCGTGTTTTAAGTAATGTGCTTTTAAATAGCATGAGTCCAGTTAAGCAAAAATCAATTACACATTTTCTTTCTCGTTTTTGCTTAGCACAAGTAACAATATCCCTGGTTTCATAGCTCTAAGAACTGGTTGATCTGGTAGCTACTTCCACACATGACAAGAAAGAGTGCTGGACCTCTTGGCTGGTGCCCTAAACAGAGAAGGACAGGAAGTGTCCCTGCTTGGGTTCACTCAAGAGGGTTCAGGGACTGTGGATGAGCAGTCTGTGGGTTGTATGTATGGCTTAGAACAGCAGTGAGAGCACGCAGTTGGCAGTAAGGAATGACAACCCAGGTGGATCTGGCTTTTGGGGATGTCTAAAAGCATACAAGAGAACAAATAACAAATAATGTCAATAGCTGTCATTGAGAAACTTATATGCAAAGTGCTAACAAACCACGTCATGTTTTCCCTTCAGTACAGCTTCACGAGGCAGGTTCTATTATTATTTACATTTTACAGAGGAGGAGACTGAGGCACGGACGTTTAAGATATGCACCCAAGGTTAACAACTAGTCACTGGTGGATTCAGGATCAGTCTAGCTTTAAAGCCGGGCCCTTGACTGCTAAGCCCTTTGATCTTTCAGGGCTCAGCTAGACTTTTGTGAAAGAATTGCTCTTGGTCTTGCTTTCTGTAGATGTGTGATGTGGACTGCTACTTCCAGGCAGAGGCTGCCTCAGACAAAGAAAAGGAAAAGTATAGCCCAGTGCTTTTCAAGTCAGTCTGATTTGCTTGTCTGCAATGAAATTGGCTTTGGTCCTTGGATTTGGTCCTACCTATGTTCAGGACCACCTGGGCATTGGGCCACGGACTGCCTCTCCAGGATGCTCAGACAAAGCTGAATCAATCAAGAAATCAGTTTTGAAAGCCTTGCAAGTTCAGATTATCTCTGACTCAGCGATTCTCCTGGGAGCTCAGCATGGAACATTATCGTGAGTGTAGAGAATGTGAGCTCTGAGGACCTCCTCTTTATTTATTAAACAGCAAAGCGTAACATAAATATCCCAGGGATGGGAGACAGGCTGGCTATCACGCGATGTGCCTTGACCTACAAGGTGGTTATGGCAGCAAACTCCTCTGGAGTTGAAGATATCCTAGGTTCCATGTGCATTCACTACACCTGCCCTGCTGAACCTTGTGACTTGGCCACAGCACACTGTACCGTGTGCATCGTTTCCTTGACGATCTTGTGACTGACTGGCAGCTGTGGCTCTCTGCTCCTGCCCTGCGTAGTGACAGAGTATCAGTCTGCACATCGCTAGTGCAGCAAAAGATGCAAATTCAAAGCGCAGGTTCTATTGGATGCACACTGCTTTTGCACCCTTTTGAAGTAAAAATCTCCTGTCGAGCCATCGTAACTGGAGGACCATCTGTACAGATATCTACAGCTCTAATGACATGGTGACCATCTGGGTAAAGACCAGGTAGGAGTAAAAGAATTCAGCAAGCGTCTGTAGTTCCTCAGGGGATACACCCAAGTTCCCCAGACTATCCCAGAGGTAGTTTTACAGCATCCCAAGGCCAGAACAAATGCCTTGTAGTTAGGATTATTAAGTATGTGGGTCCGAATAAACTAATGTGCATTTGTACCCTAACAACTCAGAAGCTGTTTAAAAAGAAGTTACATATAAGTTGAAAGAAAACATAATATTTACATTTTCATCATTAAGTAAACATACTTATTTACTAATGCGATATGTGCAACTGCCAGGCACCGTATAATTAGTTAAACTAGAATCTGACTACGCATGTCGACCCTCACTTCCTGTTCCGTTCATTTTTGCATGGCACTTGCTTTTTAACACAGCTACCAATAAAAATCCACCTTTGCAAAGATATGATGAAATCAAACGTAGTGTGAATGAATGTCAACCCATGGAACTCCCTCAAGCTGGTTGTATGTGCGATCTGATAGTATCGAATAATACGGCGTATCCTTGATAAAAAGAAATCACCTTCTAATGCTCTTGTAGGTTCCTTGTGCTACCCTGGGGTTCCTCTGCCTGCAGTTAGGGGATAGCAGACTTATATTCTCTTCCATTTTCTTGAAACGTGAACCTTATTTGTCTCTTTTGGTCTAATTTTTCATAGACATACGAGGAAAAGGAATATTTCATTCTCCTCTTAACTGGAGCAAAATAAAATCAGGCCAAGAGCATGATAAATAGCAACTGGTACTCAGCTCAGTTTTAGGTAGGCCACAGGGAATGGTGGGGATTGCAGCAAACAGAGAACACTAGCAGCTTCCGCTCAACCCCACCCATGTGGCCCAATGAGAATGTCACCTTTTCATCTTTTTGATTGGAGGGAACTGTAGAAGTTGTCTAGTCCAGCATTTCCACAGGGCAAGAATATCCCACTAGTGGTATACAATACAATCATCTGATTTAGATTTAGGCCACCTCTGGATGCACAGTTTGTATTTTTATGTTTATATGTGCATTTTGATATATACTTTTTATAAATATGTTATAAAATAACTAATAATATAATGTTACTTTATAATGGTACATGCATATATGTTTTCCCTTAAATCCTGAAACTACTAGTATTATCTTGGGAAAGCCTGTTTTTTTTTTTTTTTTAAATGTGACACAATGACAAATATTAGCAAACAGGTATAGCTTAATGGTAGTGTGCGTGCTTAGCATGCAAGTCCCTGCACTAAATAAACACACACACACAAATAAAGAAAGAAATACAAATATTAAATAATGTTGAATAGCAAATTAATAGAAAATATGAATTAATGGTATATAAATAACAAGCCAGGGCTTAGAGGCCACATTGCACCACCAGAGGGCTGAGTAAATGTCCATTGCTGACTTACCCACGCTCCCTCCCATAGAAGAGAGCTCATGCTCTTGTTTTTTACTTTGGTCATGGATTCTCCCAGTTTCATATGTTTCCTCTGTAAATGAAAAGATTTGAACAAAACCTCTAGGGTAAATTCTAGATTCATTAGGCAATATTTCACTGATCCTTTGAGACTGGTAATGTAAAGTCAGTGGAAAAATAGGATTCATTTTTTACTTAATGTTTTTCAGGGACTCTTTTCTCATTTCCTTGCATAAAACAAGATACAACTTCATTGCTATTGCCGATGTTTAACTATTGCAGGAATTTCATGAGGAAAGAAAACATACACGGATCCTGAAGCTTTCTGTGGCTCACCACCTTCAGCATCTTCAGTTTAACTTCCCAGCCTCTCTGTTCCCCTTGAATATGTTTTATGCATGAAATGATAGCATTGTTGAGTTGCCCTGACCCTCTGCCTATCCTTCAGGAGATGTGGTCCTTGGTGGTAATAGTTTGGCCCAGATCATCCATTTGGGTTCTATTGGTATGTCCAGAGTCACTAACTACAGTTCTCAAGCCTCTAAGAATTCTGTTATTATTGAACAGGAAAATACAGCTTTGTAATAGTTCTGGAGGCTATTTCAGGTGGGAGAGCTGAAAGCCTAAGACAGGTTTTCTGGTTGTTGATGCCTAGGGTATTCAAAAATAAGAAATTCTTTCCTCTTTCATCTAAAAAGCCCCTAGGATAGATGCATCTTGTAAAGTCTGTCAAAGAGGTTAGCCTACTGTCAGGAAGAGAAGAGGTCTCTGCCTCTCAACTTTATTAATATCTATTTTTTGCAAGACCCTGTTTTATGCACCAGGAACATGACAATAATAGGATATCCATGCTTTCTGCCCATATGGAGACTCTATTTTATGAAATCCAGCTACTGACTAAAATAGGCAGTACATGACCCACATGCTCTCCTCTGCCTCCTATCAGTTCTCTCTATTCCTTCCAGATTTAAAAATCCAGAACTTATCCATAAGGCTTGGGTGTCTAATGGCCATCAGGCAGGACTCTGTCTGTCTGACTCTTCAGTCAGTCACCTTCTCGAGCCTAGAACTGCAACTACTATTTGGGTCAAATTTGAAGGCTCAAACCAAGTTAAATCTCTTGTATGGATCATTCTATGTAAGAAACCCCCCAAAGTCTATCCTTCCTGAGTTCTTCCTTGGACAAAGATCTGGTCTATATTTTCACCCAGGCTGCTGAGTTGATACCTGCAAATCTGATTTTTGAAGTAAGGTGACTGGTCTAAGGTGGGCATCTGATTCTGCCAAAGGCCATCTCTAGGCTGACCTGATGGCTTTGAGGGTTTCTTGGTTTGGGAGATTTGCCTAAGAGAGAGAAGGGGAAATTTAGACCAAGCTGATCTCATAGTTGGGCTCATTTCACATAGCTGAATCAAGGTGGTGACAGAACACTGGCAAGAAGACCAAGGACTCCTGCTGTCACAGGTCACAAAATAACCTTGACTTCAGAATGGCCTTGGATCCCCAGCCACTTGGATGCCCATCTGTGGTGCTGGGCTGGGAGGAGGTCCCTCTGCACTCAAGGCTTCCTCCATTTATGCTCCTTCTAATCCAAGAACGATGGAGGTAGGACATTTCTCCTTCTCCTTCAGTCACCCTCTTTCCCAGGCTTTTTCTTGCCTTTCTGGACTGGAATCCAACTGAATTCTCAATTCTTAGTTTCTCAAGGGCAAGGGTAAAACTTTGTGGAGTTTTTGCTGCCTACCCAAACCTGGGCCAGGTGCCAGAAAGGAACAGACAAGAAGGAAGATGTTCTGTCCCCACCCTTGGACAGAGCAGGTGAGGCCTAGGAACCCATGGGGGCCTGGCGACTACCTGAGGCTGCACTGCTGCCTCCCAGTGGCCTACTTCTGGGGTAGGTGCTTTATGATCTTGGAGGAGGCCTTGGGCACCTGGGAGTGGGAAATGTGGCTGAACGGACGGGAGTGGGCAGTATTCAATTAAGAGAACAGCTCTGAGGAGAAGGGCCTGGTCAGGAGTTGGAAGGAGAATCTGAATGGAGGTTGGGGCTGCTTCACTATGCAGGCCTTACCCTGTCAGTAAATCTGGGGAAGGCACAAAATGGGTGTGCCAGCTAGCCTGCCCCCTCTGTCACCTCATCAGGCTTGAAGAACTCAGGATTAGAAAAAGAAGGGAGAAAAAAAAAAGGAAAGAAAGAAAAAGGAAAGGCCTCATTATATGGCTGAAAATCCTCATACCAGAGATAAAATTTTATGAGTTGCCTATTGCCCAGCACCCTGTATTTTTGACATTCCCTGTTTCACATACAGTATTTTAAACATATGAGGCACAGACATTACTGTTTTTTTATTTTTTTACCCTTTTCATTTTTTTCCCCTTTCTGTCATGGCTTAGTGGGTAGCTCTGAAGTTTTTAATACTGAAGGGCCCATTTCATGTTATTTATGACCCTGCTTGCGTGAAAGCCGAGGCCTATAAATCGTCAACACAGGCCGTCTAATTCCAGCAACAGCGAGATTTCGTCACATGTAATTAAAAGATCCCAAAGCCATTGGAATGTAATGGATTTGGAAATGACACCGTGGGGGCAAGGGGAACAGGCCCAGGAAGAAGCGGCAGTATTTCAAAGTGTCCCCTGCACCAGCTGGGATCGATGGGCTGCCTGGCTGGGCTCCAGCAGAGCCGCTTGACCTGGGGATAGAGGAAGGGTCTGGACTTGATCTGATCCTCAGCATCAAGTCCCACTGTGTGGAGGTGCACCGGGCTCTGGAGCTCACTAACTCCTGTGCCACCTCTGAAGGCGGGGAGCACCCTGGTCCTGGCAGGAGTGTTGCTAGAAGCAAGGAAATAACACAGCCTCATAGCAGAGTCCCTGCCCAGGACGGGGGCAGGTCTTGGTGTCTGCCTTCCCTGGAAGCACAGTAATCGTATTCTCACCCAACTTTTCCCCTGAAGTTGTCTGGCTGTTGCGCACACCGACATTCTGCTCTGCTATTCACTAGGCTCCTTCCCTGGATCTCCTAAAGCACCTCTCTGTCTACTTATTGGGTTATTACAGTTCTGGGGGTAGTTAATGGTCACCTCACCACCTCTGCAGGCTCTTCACAAACAAGGGCTACATAAATCTTCTTTGACCCTGGTAGTTTCACATAGACCTGCCACATGATAGGTGACCAGCGATGACATGTCAGGAAGGAGGAAGAATGACCACAGTCTTGGACAGCAGCTTGCCTGCCACCTTGTGAAGGACCAGGAGCCAGAGTAGCATTAATCTGCTCTAAGATTCCTGAGCCTCAGAGGCTGTGTGAGCAAATGAGTGTGATTTGAGGTTTTGAAGTTTTGAAGTAATGTATTACATAGCAATGAAAACTCACACAAACACCATCTACATGTTTATGGCACTACGTTTTCATTTCCAACCCAGTCCTCTCAGCTGCACCCGAGAATTGCATATCCAGCTGTCTGCTTCACATGTCCTCCTACACTCCAAAATTAAACTACTAATTATTCTCCCATCCTGCTTCCCCACAGTTTCTCCCATCTCAGTTGGTCTTGGGCCAAGCTCTAGGAGGTCTTGCCCTTGGTCTTATTTCTTGCTCCTCTCCTACCCGGTCTTCTGCCTCTCTCCCCACTGGCTTTCTTGCTGGGAGCCACACCTATCTTTTCGTTGACCACATTAGGGATTCATGCTGGCTCTTCTCCATGCCAGGGACACTCCACCTCAGTTACCTATACAGCTCACTCTCTCACCTTCAAGTTGGCACAGATGTATGTCACCTTATCTGTGAGATCTACCTTGACAACCTTATTAAGATTTGCAGTCCAATCTCCTAAATTCACGGACCTCATTTCTCATTTTTTTCTCTTCACATAGCACTTAAAAGTTTTGAAAGTCTTATATGACTTATTTATTACGCTTTTTGCCCTTTTCTGATGGTGTAGAAGCATCTCCATGAGAGCAGGGATTGTTGTTCCTGCTGCAGTCTATTTTGCTCATTGCTCTGTCTCCAGCTTTTGGAACATACTGCTTGCTGCCTGGTGTATGATAGAATTAAAGGAAGGAAGAGGAGAGAAAGGGTGGAAGAGGAAAGAGAGGAGGAAGGACCTGCTCTAAGAGGTCTAGGATTTGGTCTGAATTATGGCTTAACAGAAGCAGTTCCTCTCACAGCTAGACTACAAGGTCCCTGAAGGCGTGTGTGGATGCCCTGCCTACCCACCAAATCCAGTGGCGGCTCTGCTGAGGTCAACCTGGAAACCCACACCTACCAATCCACTCGTGGCTGCCCAGGAGCCTCTCCGTTCCTTGCCCTGACCACCCAGCAAACCTGATATCTACACTTCTCTGGGTTTTTGCTTTCTCTGGACGTTTTCACTTTGCTGGATTTTTTTCACCTGTATCTTCTCTGCTTCTCTCAGTTTGTCATGGGTTGACTTGAAGTCCCAACCACCAGTCCCTTGGAATCTGACCTTATTTGGAAATAGGATTGTTGCAGATGTAATTAAGTTATGGTGAGGGCAGAACAGAGAAGAGTGGGTCCCTAATCCAATATGATTAATGCCTTCTTAAGAGGAGGACAGATATTATCTCACCATGTCACATCCATGTACGCATGAATATGTAACAATAATTCCATCCAAAATGGAAGACTGTGTTGAACAAATAAAAAATAACATAAAAATAAAATTAAAAAAAAAAGAGAAAACAGAGACACACAGGGAGAAGGCCATGTGAAGATGGAGATGGAGATTAAAGCCAAAGATTGCTGGCATCACTGGAAAGGAGAATGGATTCTCCCTTAATAGCCATCAGGAGGAACTAATCCTGCCAATTCCTTGATCTTGAATTTTTAGCTTTCGAACTGTGAAAGAATAAATTTCTGTTGTTTTAAGCCACCCAGTTCATGATTTTTAGCCCTAGGACATCAATAAACCTTCATGCTTTCCTTTAGACCTCCCCATCTTGCGTCAGAGCATTCACAGACCACAGAATGACACCACCCCTGGTGCTCTTCAGAGTGTTTTTGCTCTCATATGAAAAACAATAAATCCCATCCCCTCCAAGAAGCCCTCTTGGACAGATTAATAAGAAGGGACTTGATGCTTTTAGCATCCTTGTATTAAAGTTTAAAACTCCAGAACATCTGGATTCTTTAGCAACCCACATGCATTCTATTGGCTTAAGAAGATATAGACAGCCTATCTTATCCATCTGTCCTGGACTCGTTCATTGCCAGGCTATCTCTCTGATTAAATGACAAGAAACAGTCTGTCTCCTTCATTACCTGTTGTCCCAAGTCCAATTTTGATAGAGAAAAGACATTTATGTTGGTAGATAAGGACTGTTTGGTAAGTTGGGGTCTGTTCACTTTTCTCCTTTTACTAGTTTACAAATGAGGAAACTGAGTCCCAGGCAGAAAAAGTAACCTAAACAGATTAAGAACCACCACATACTTTCATTTAGTCTCTGCACAGGATTGCTGACACTGGGGCTTTTGCTCAAAGTCAAACAGAAACACAGTTGGAGACCCTTGCACATTCACCACTAATGAGGGACTCAGAGCTAGGTCCCAATCCCAGCCCTAACATATGTACAATCTTGGACAAGATGTTTAACCTCTCTGAGTTCTGACTCCTCATGTGAAAGATTTTAGAGTGTGTTTGCAGGTTGCATTTTCTTCCTATCCATGGCTGCAAAGTTACCCTGTGATGAGAATGGAAATATGCTTCTCGTATATGGTTGGTAGGATTCAAGAATGGCACCAGGGAACAGAGCCTGTGTCCTGTGGACACTCGACAGGACCTAATCTCAGGTCCTCAACTTGTCATCTAATTGCACATGGCCCCGGACCAGAAGAAGGTGGAATAAAATTGCATTTTCAGCAAAATATTTGTCTGTTTGTCATGGTCAGCTCAAGTTGGAAAAGTTGTCACAAATAATGGAAGTATGTAAAATAATCTGTCCCAGGTTTATCATTAATAGAAGTGTGATACAGCACTAACAAGATCCTTCATTAGCACAAAAGCCCAGTGATGTTCATAGGCTTGACTGACTAGAAAAGGAAAATGGAAATCCGACATGTTGGAAAGGCTTTCAGAAATTGGAGCAGAAACAGAGAGTGCGTTCTGTTTACCTCTCTTGAAGGATCAGGTATCATAGCAGATGTGGAAGCGTGCAAGAGTTAGAGACCTGGGCCAGACCTTGGGTCTCATTAATCTGTTAATCCATTTAATCAGAATGCCATGTTTCCTGAGAATCTTGGTGAACTGAGATTTTATTGTGTGTTTGCAGGTTGTACTTTTCTTTCTATCAGTGGCTACAGTCAACAGCACATGGAGCTGGCAGCAAACCACCATCAACCGACTGGTGAACTGGCCTGTTTGCTCTCATCTCAGGATCATTTTCATTCATCGCAGGATTGCACCGACAACGTCTGAACTTCTGAAGTCTGTCATTTTGTATATTCCTTGCCCAAGGCCCGCCCACATTTTCCATGAGGGCCCAACTTGTTCCTTAGTTGACCTTGAACAAGTATGTATAAAATGTGAGGATTGAATAAGATAAATTCCAAAGTTCCTTGGAGACCTGACATGCTGCTTCTTTAAGGATGCACGTCTTTATTGTTATCACCATTATCATTATTATTGTTCATTAGAAGATTAAATTTACAAGGTCTTCATCTCAAGTGTACATGGTGAAACAAGTTAAGTAGCCCATAAAGCCAGACTACACACCATGATAGAAAAACCACTAGCTTGAGGTTTAGTTCTGCCCCAGCTACAAACCAACTTTGCTGCCTTGGGCAATGAATGTCCCCACCAGAACTTCGCTGGACCTATTTATCCCCTCCCCAGATTTAGGTGGTTGAACTAGCTAACCTTTGTGCCCTTCTGACTCCTGTTTCTAAGACTCAAAACTCTGCTGTAGAATTATCCCTCCAATGTCATGGAGGGCTCAAAGGAAATGTGCTACAGTGATGGAGGGGGGAGTGGGAATTGTGGAGAGAAGTGTATATGAAATGAATCCTCAAGGTCCATCCAAAATTGAAGCTAGGCAAGCTCAGACCCAAAGCACTTTGCTGAGCAAAATCACAGTTGTGCTTCTCCTCTCTTTTCCCTTGGTGTAGAGCCTAAAATCACAGGATAGCTCAAGACTCTGAACAAGGCTGTTTCCTCCTTTGACGTATTCTTCCTGGTTTGGATTCTTAGACCAGGCATGCTATAAAACTTTAGCCAGATCTAGTCATTAGACAACATGGTGTACTACGCAGCCTTGAGTGAGGGTGAGCTCACTGCTCCAGACTTGTCATTTGGCATCATTTGACCTTCCCTAAAGCCTCTCTCTGACCTTGACCTCTGGTTCTGAACTAAATCAAGATGATTCTAATGGTGAGTGGAACCACCAGTTTTCAAAGGACACACTGA
Organism: Aplodontia rufa; assembly: GCA_004027875.1. Classification (NCBI taxonomy): domain Eukaryota; kingdom Metazoa; phylum Chordata; class Mammalia; order Rodentia; family Aplodontiidae; genus Aplodontia; species Aplodontia rufa. The sequence goes on along the minus strand of PVKS010003473.1, from coordinate 62,913 downwards.
AACCTGAAATGTTTCAGTTTTATAAAAATCAGTTTTGTAGCAGAATACTTGGGGCTCCTTGGGCTGTGGTTGACCTGAGTGTTTTATCTTACTAATGCTGAAATGCTATTTTAGTGCCCCATTTATTCTGAGGCCAGACTAATAGTGACTAAGACCTTGACCCCACATGCAAGTTTAAAAACCTTCTGAAGAGAAAAATAGCTTCCCACAGAATTTTTATGAAAAGCAAAGCCTATATACCTTCCTCTGTCCTTAACCTCTTATGAAGCACTTTATTGACTCTTGTTTGACACACAGTTCCAACACATTTAGACATAGATGTTGCTAAGGCTTAGAGAGGACTCAAGGAGAAGAACCAGAGTGGAAAGTGGGTTATGAGAGGCACTGACATTAGGAAGACTGTGAGACTGAAAAGAAAGCCTGTTTGGATCCAACACGAACACACATCAATATAGGGATGTTAGTATGTCCCTATAGACACAGAAGTTAAAGCAGGTAGCCATAGGAACTCAGTCACTGATGAGATTTTTGCACTATTTAATAATGGGTTATGGATAAAAGCCACATTCAATTTCATCATTTGCTTTATGAGAAAGTAGGGAGGAAATAATCTTTGTCAGAAAGATTGCTTGCAAAACTTGTTCCAGAAAAAGAGATTATTATTGATGAGAGTCATTTGAACACAGGAAACTTGGTCCTTGTCCCCAGTGCCTTGCACGGTGCCTAGTACACAGCAGATGTTCAATAAACCCTGATAAATGAATGAAAAAGAAGGACTGTTTGAAAAGTTATGTTTTTGTTTTAAATTTTCAAAAAAAATTTTCTTATGGTCAACATCATACTTCCCTATGATTGAGTGCACAAAAATCTTTATGGAACCCGCTTCAGATTAACTAAGCAGGTGGGGGCCTTTGCGAAAAACGGATCTGGGTCAGTGTCACCTCTTTGTAGTATATGATGAGTGGGAACCATCTTGCTGGCTGGCTCTGAAGTCTAGAAAGTATTCCCTGGGGATCCTTTGGGCCCTGGCCAGGGTTCGTGACACTGTGGAGCAATTGAAAGGTGTGGAGAAGTCCGTTCCAGACACCTCTTTACTTCAAACCATCAGACACAAGACAGACCCCTCCCCAGCACTGCATCAAAGAACATCAGGAGGGATTTCCAAGCAGGAACGGTGCACTGAAAAGGACAAGTGAGGTGGTTATTTCACCCCACCCTCCTGCACCTGGAGCTTTCCTATTAAATAAAAATGCTCTTTCCTCTGCTGAATGATAGCCTCCAGGTTAACCTTAAGCCCTGAGCCTCCATGACAGGGCTAAAGCTTAGAGAGTAGAGGTGGAAAATCTGGGGATGGACATTCAGGCTAAACTTAGGAAAATGAATCCATTCATATTTACTGACGACCTATTATGTACCTGACACAATAAATAGATGTGTTTACCAGGAAAGGGTCAGAAATAGAAGATCTATCCTTTTTTGCAGGGGAAACCACCTTGGGGTAAAGAGAGTACCAGACTGGCTGGTAGGATCCAGAGATCCTGTTTCTTGGATTCCCTCTAATCTTCATGGCTCTTCATACAGGATTGTATAAGCAAATACCAATTTCAGTATATGGCCAAACAATGAGAAAATGGACCATAGTGAGATGTCTGCCTTTTTTTTTTTTTTTAAAAGATGTTATATCATACAAGGCTAATTAGCTATTCTGATTGTGTTCATCTTCCTACCACAGATTTTGTTTCAGTTATCTATTGCTGCCTAACAAATGATCCAAAACAAAGATTTATTATTTCTCACGATTCTGTAGGCCAGGAATCTGAGCAAGCCTTTTGGCTGGGTGGCTTTTTTTTGCTTCCTGATGTCACTTAGCTGCATGCAGCAGATGGCTGGGCTGCAAGAGGCGAGAAGGCTCCACTTACATGTTTGGGGCCTGGATTCTCCTCCGCATGGCCTCTCTCTCCATGTGTTATCTAACCATTCCAAAGTCTAGCCTACGCTTCTTTACAGAACAGTAGCTGGCTTCCCCAGAAAGCAGAAAATAGCAGCTTCTAGACGAGGCCTGGAACTGGCACGGTGTCGTGTTCACATCTGTTTATTGGTTAATAAAGTCAAGACCAGCCCCAGAGTCTCCAGCCCGAGTCACCAGCCCCAGAGTCTCCGCTTGTTGATTGTAGGAGCATGTAAGGAAAGGCAGAATTGGTGGCAGCTAGCTTCAGATGCTGTCTAGCAGGGATTTCTCTGTTTATTTATTTTTCAATTAACTACATGGGTCTTAAGATTTCTCATCTTTGTATTCCCAATGTCTTCCATAGTTTTGGTTCATTTTGAACCAAGTGTGTGTCTTGATTAGATGTGAAAGGATGGGGCTCCTATTGGCTGGATGATTAATTTATGAAGTAATCTGAAATAGAATACAAACTGTCTGTGATTTATGACACTGCAGTAGCTTCAAGGTCCTTGGTCCAGGTGAGGTGACTGGTAGGATCCTAAGATGTCCTAAGATCCTAAGATCCTAAGGGTGTTAGTGCACCTTTTCTCAGTATGGTGGATTTTGAAGCCAAATTTGAAACTACAGAAATAATAATGAGAGCTTAATGGCAGTTTTCAATGTCTGTCTTGCTACTTAAATCTAGATCAATCCGGTACCTTCCAGAAAAAAAAAAAAAAAAAAAAAAAAAACCTTTGGGAACAATTCCTGAGAGGATTTTTTAGATCTTTGCATACAGACAGGTTGAGGAAGTGTGTGTGTGTGTGTACGATTTTCCCTAATGTCTTTGTAGGTCTACCATTTTATGGTTAGAACTTTCCATTGTTATCTACCTAGCGTCTATTATTCTGATTTTTAAAAATCTTCTTTCTGTTCCATTTCTCCTCCCTTAATTGATGTCCTGTATTTGTGTTCTCTGGAGATGGTGGGGGGTGTAAAGGTGAGTTTCTTCCTTGCCAATAAAGTTCTTGCTCCAGATTATTACAAAGATATTCAGAATTAAAATCTGGCCTCTCTTCCAGCCTGGTCTTTAACATTTTTGCGGTCCTCTTCTGCCTTCCCTGTCTGCCATGTACTTGCTCTTCTTCCCCTGCGTGAACTTCCATTCCAGCTCAGACAGTCGACTCACCTCTCCCTCTTTATGGCTCAGTTCTCTAACACTGTGCACTTTGTGACCCCTTGCTAACCTCTCAAGCTCACACCAATATTGTTTCTTATCTGAAGCACTAGCTTGGCCCTATGGCTATCCATTTACTGGATTTTCTGGTTAGTGTCTTTATCTTTCCAAGTAAATTATAAGCTACGTGACTCAGCCTGTGATTTTTCCTTCTTCATCCCTAAAGTGCTGAGCACCATTAGTCTGGCGTTATTGATTGGAGGGGATGCCTACTGGCACCAGCCTATTGGTTAAATCTTTCTGAAGAGCCTGCCTCCCAATTAGGCACCGAAATTAAGAGTTAACATTCTGCTGCAGAGTCAAGGCATCCTGACAAGGACTTCTGGCCATGTCACTTGTGGTTCTCTCAGATCACATCAATGAAGAGGAGTTTTTTGCTGGACAGGGAATCCCAGTGACTATAAACCATGAGGGGTCACTGTTGGGAAGAGAATGGTTTGCAGGCTGAGATGTACTACACCAAAGACCCTCCCTGCATAATCCACGTCCTTACAGCAGCACCACAGTCCTTTCCTTTTGCTGAAGCTGTCCCACACAGTGGAAAGCATTTCCCAACACCTTGCTGCTTCTTTTCTTTTGTTAAATAAGTGAATGATGCTGTGTTGATTTTTTAGCATTCCCATTTTCCTTCTTTTTTTTTTTTCATACAGATTCCCTTTGAACTTGTAGAGTGAGTTTGGTGAGATTTGGTGCAGTATGAAAGAGCCCTAAGATCCTAGCACCTTGAATTCCATTATTCCACTGGGTAAACATGGAGAAACAAGATGACTGCCAACTGCTCTAAAAATGGCACATTTTGCATAAACTTGAATTTGTTCCATTATGAACTTTGAGTTGCTGTTGCTTTGGATGTGTTCATGGGTCACAGTTCATCAAGGACACCAATAGAAAATATAACCCTGGTTTTAGGAGCATCATCTAAAATGTGAAAATAATTCTTTAGCAGATCTACAAAATGTTAATTGGAATGCACAGCAAATAGGCCAATTACACTTGTGGGCACTTTGGAATTACCATGGGCGATATAAGCATATTTTTATCACCGGTGTTTAATAAAAGCCATTTCTGTGTCTGGGCCAAAGGCTTTGGCATGCATTCAATGTACGTCAAAGGAGTTAATAACCAGTAATAAAGGGAAATGGAGCCAAGGATTAGCTAAGCTGCGTGTCCCCTTAGAAGTGGTAGAAGAAAGAACATTGCTCAAGAAATGCCAGGTGGACTACGTGAGAAGCATTATAATCATTCATTTTAAGCCCAATCTCCAGGACCCTTCGTGGGAGAGGGAGACATGGCGCTAGATTGTCAGAATCAATCCCACAAAGTCTTTGCTTCATTTCCTTAGTTCTGTGATTATCTTCCACATATTTGGGCAGGGTGTTCACTGGCTCCCTTAGCTTGGGACTTGCCATCTGTTAATTGGTGGTGTTGTCGGAGTGGCAAACATGCTTACCTGGTGGCTTCTGGGGACGATGTAGGGTTCAGTGGGAAGCAGCTCAACAACCCTTGAACATCCACTACTGGGACAGGCCTTTGCATGCTTTCTCCTCTTTGATCTCAACAACAGTACTTTCAAGTAAATATAATCTCTCTTAGATATGAGTCACTGCAATTCAAAGAGGTTAAGTAGCTTGCTCAGGCTGTGAGGTTTGCTAAGTGGCAAAAGCTAGGATTCCATCCCGAATCTTGTGATAGTTTCAAAGTTCTCAGAAGCTTTAAATGGGATAATGGCTGTGAAAGCTCTTTGGGGGGTACGAAGAGTTATCGCAATGTCAGAGCAGCTGGTTGGTGTCATGACCTAAGTTTCTGGAGGGGAGGGGAGCAGGGTGAAACGGGAGAGGATGTGGAGCTCTCTAATTAGAGCTGACACGATTCCCTGAGATCCTAAATCTTCTGTTATACCTATTTTGAAAGTTCTAGATTGATTAACTTTTTTATCTGTTAAGTGAATTTTTAACGAGTCTCACCAATGGCCAGGCACTATGCTAAGAGCTAGGCATGCCGAGGGGGAACTGGTGGAATGAGCCAGCAGTCACAGATGAGACATAGGCTCTCAGGGAATGATTGAGGAACTGGAGGGATTTGGGGTCCAGAAGAGACACAGTGTGCAAGGTGGGGAGGGGTGAGGACTGCATGGAAGTGGTGACTGGGGGCAGCAGGCAGGATGGCTGGAACCAGGCATTTCCTAGGGAACCTCAGAACCTAACCTGGGCACTTCCAGGAACTTTTCAATAGGTGGAACAGAGGGAAAACTCAGAATACATGCATGTAGAAGCCCAAGGAATGCAGCCTATCCCTGAACGCAGCCTTTGTGCTGATTCTGGGCAGGGAGTATGATTGTCATTCACACTGCCTGGTTGGAGTGGCATCTTCCAGTTCAGGATCTACTGGAAACAGAACAAGTGACTTTAGATGGACCCTTCAGGAATCATTGACTTTCCTTGACCTAGAACCACTTGTCACAGCCTGGGTCAAGGCAGTCATGAAAGTCCCTCTCCGACTTTGTACCTATTCAGAGCTCCAGAAGCAGGTACTGTTGGGGCAGTCCAGGTGTAGTCAGGGACTGCTGAATACTTGGATTGTGCAAATGTACATTTGACGTCCCATTGGCCTTGCTCCACGGCTGTGGTTTCAGGACGGTTTTTTTCTGGTTTCCATACTAGAGTTAGCATCCTCCAGCACAAGGGTTTTCTCTTTTCTTTTTAAATTCACTGCATTGTAATTATATATAACAGTAGGGATTTGTTGCTTCATATTCATGCATGTACATAACCTAATTTGGTTCATTTCATTCGGTAGTATCTCCCCTTTCCCTTCCTTCCTCCCCCTGGCTCCTTTACTTTACTGATCTTTCTGTTTTCATAAAGTCTTTCCTCATCTTTTTCTTCTCTCTCTCCAGCTTCCACATATGAAAGAAAACATATGGCCTGTTACTTTGTGAGTCCGACTTATTTTGCTTAACAGAATGCTCTCAAGTTGAGGACAGGACTTTGTATCTCTGCTTCCTTTCCCATTTCCCTCCACGATTAATAATGATCTGAGCATAGAGCAGTTGTCTATTCCTGGTAGGTGGAATACTAAATGGTTCTCACATTGTAAGAAAGGCCATTCTGGATATCAGCTTTGTTTAGAGCTATAGAATCATGGATGGTAGAGGCTGACAGGGTCAGAGTGTCTACATCTTATTTTACAGAGGCCAGGGAAGGCAGGGAAGGACTTGGTAGAGTTGGGTCTATACCTGGAGCCTGTCTTCTTTCCATCAAGATATCTCTCATCTACATTTCCGAATGAGCCTGAACTAAGAAGAATGGTGAAGTGCCAAAGTTTCATGTGTAAGTGTCAAATGTCCCCTCCCACGTGAATGTAAGAGTTGCATGGTCCCTATTGTGGATGATTGGACTACTCTGAGCTTTCCTGGTACCTGCGTTCAACTTCAACTCACCTTGGTTCCAGCTGGGCTGGTCCCATACCAGGTCAGGGGCACCACCCTCTTCCTACTTGCTCCTTCTCTTTTTCCACCTTATTCAAATCCTGCCAGGTCTTCAAGGCCCAGTGAAACCAACAGAATGCAGTGAGATTCAACAAGCATTCATTGAGGCCCTCATGATTACAAAACATTGTGTAGCCAGACACTTGCTGGAGTGTAGAGGACTCCAATTGAACAGAGTGCGCTCAGTTCAAAGTTTAGGGGGAATACAGCTCTGCTAACAATCAAACTCATAGACCAAGACTGAGAGTGACAGCAAAAAGGACCATTTATTGAGCACCTACTAAGTATCAGACTCCATCCTGGGAACTTTCTGTTCATTACTGCTAGTCTTTGAAACAGACAAGAATAACAGGTATTAGATGTGTCTTTCAATGAGCTCCAGCTCTGTAATCAGTTCCTGAGTTTCAACTCCAACTCTACTCCTTATAAAGTAGGTACCTTTGAGCAAGTTTCTTATCTTCTCCATATCTCCAATCCATGAAAGAGGGTAACAAAACCTTCATAGGAAGGATGTGAGGATTAAATGATAAAAATGCCTTCACAGGGCCAAGTGATGGGAAAGTACTTGGCAAATGTGGCCAGAGACCTGGACAGAGCAGGAGAAGTGAAACAACACTCAGGGAAGCCTCAGGAGTGGCCCAGGCAACCTGTTGGGGCTGGGTGGAGGCAGACAGAGGGAAAGGTGGGTCACAGCAGCATGCAAGGATGCATCATTTGAGCCAGGTCTCCAGGATGGGTTTGGTGACCAGCCAGGCCTCTGGTGGCTGCTACCTTGAGAGACCTGTCTTTGTGCAGCTTACCCAAGTACCCCTGTAGGTAACCTGGGCTGGGTTATCCAGACTCAGCACACTATCAGAGGTTGGAGGGACTTTAGTCTTTCTATCCTTCAATTATTTAATCATTTCCTCTAATTTCCCTTGTCAGCTGGGAAAGTGGAGATTCCCAAGTTGCCCATGTGATCGGTGTAGATCAGAGCCTGCTACAGCCCATCTATGGAGTCCTGGCAGGACACTCGGATGGCCGTAGACTTGAATTCTGAATTGATTAGGTTTTTTTTTTTTTTTTTTTGCCTATTTGTGTGCCAAGATATGGTGTTTTCTGCATCAGAATTTAGCAGCTCTGGGAACCCCAAGCATTCCAAACTGTCTTTGCCAGGTGTGCTCAATACAATGTCCTCTGCTTTCCATCACCCAAGGCAATGGGGTGCAATTGCTGGGCAATATGATTTTCTAACGAGAAGTGGGAAATCAGATGAGATCCAGGCAAGCAAGCAAGCAAGCAAACAAAAATCCCCACTCAGCAAACAACAACAGCAGCAACAAGCGCACTGTAAAAAATCAATAAATATTTGTGGTCTAGAATGAGTGAATGAATACATGAATGGAATTTCCTGAAGAAAGTCCTATTACCCAAACCATCAGCTTATTTTAGAGGTCGATGGAGAACTAGGCCTGGTTCCCAGGAAGTGTCAGTGCAGAATTAAATATGCTTTGTGGCATTTCCATTCCGGGTAGTGAGTTATGTAGGACTCTCCCCCTCTTGAACTCAGGGCCATCTCCAGCAGAATGAGAGACAGGGACTGAGGGGTGGTGCCAGGAAGCTGCAGTACCTAAGGCCACAGGGTTAAACCTCACCCTGGACTTCAGTTTTAAGGGCATGCCTTTTGGGGCCTGCTTCTTGAGTTTATCACTACAACTGGACATTTTCTCATGGGCTCATGGTGTTTATGCTTCCAGGGCGAAGTGTGTTGGGTAACAAGGCTCAAGGTAAGACATATTTCATTTTCACAACACAACAGACCAAAACTTGATGATGCCAGCGATCCTACATTACTTTGTATTTCTTTTCTATCTTTTTTTTTAAGAGAGAGAGAGAAAGAGAGTGAAGGAGAGAGAGAAAAAAAGAGAAAAAGACAATCAACATTATTTATCTTTTTCATCTGGCCTTTGTTTCTCTGATATTTAGTTGTGTATGTGGTGCTGGGGTTCGAACCAGGGTCCTTGCACATGCCACGCAAGCACTCCAACCATTGAGCCACTGCTCCAGCCCCTACTCTGTATTTTTCTTTCTTTCTTTCTTTCTTTCTTTCTTTCTTTCTTTCTTTCTTTCTTTCTTTCTATTTTCTAAAGAGAGGGGAACAGTGAGAGATAAAATCAATTTTATTTAGTTTTTCATGTGGCTTTCATTGCTCTGAAAGTTTTATTGTGTATGTGGTGCTAGGGTTTGAAGCCGTGTCCTCCGGTATGCCAGGCAAGCACTGAAATCACTGAGACACTGCTCTAACCCCCTATTTTGTATCTTTTTTTTTTAGGGCTGAGGACCAAACTCGGGGCCTTGTGTGTGCTAGACAAGCGCTCTGCCACTGAGCTAAATCCCCAACCCCTACTTTGTATTTCTTAAAGGTCCTTGAGTACCTATACTCTGTGTAAGGGATTGTTATATCCACTGATAAGATTTGCAAACTGAGGGTCAGAAAGGTAAACGACTTCTTTGCATTACTCTGGGGCAAAGAGTCAAGGCAGGACTAGAAATCCTATTTTCTGATTTTCACCCCAGCACTCCTTCCTCTATAAACTACCCCAAAGGAAACAAATGTAAAAGGAGAGATGATGCTTAAGGTCAAATGCCTCACTCACACTCAGCACCAGCCACACCCTCTCCTGTCTCTTCAGTCCCCCGAACACCTGGCTGCTTGGTACAAGTGCATATTTGATGGCCCACCCCCAGAAGTTCTGATTGTGTAGAAATCTGCATTTTTAATGCACTCTCCGCTGTACATTAAATTTTGCAAATTGTTGGTTTAGGGAATACAATGGATTTAAAAGGTCACTTGAGCCAGACAAGTATCAACTCTCAAAAGCTCCCTTCAAAAATATGAGTGGGCTACACAGGATTGTTCTCAGATCACTTGATGAGACCAGGGGGATGGGAGGTGTAGGACTCGGCCCCCTGGGCATTCCTTGAGTGTATGCCTATCGTTCCCCACAGTGCCTGACAGGAACATTTTACATAGTACTATGCACTGAATAATACCTTTTGAATGAATAACTAAACGTTTAGAATTGCATTTCTTTCTCTTGTTTTTAATTAAAATTTATGGAATACATTTTCTGCCTGTGAAAAATGCAAGTGTTTTTCTGGGAGTTGCCATTCTGAAGAGGTGTGGCTCAGAGGAGGAGAAGCAATGTGGTGTCCTGGGGAGAGCATGAAACTGCAGCCTCAGAAAACACTTGTTCTCAGGCAGCCAGCTGTGCGACCTTGGGGTCATTCACTTAACCTCTGGGAACATCCATTTCCGCCTCTGTAGACCTAGAGGGAACAATTTACTTAATTTGTAGGTAATTGTGAGAAGATAAGGGGAAAGGCTTAGCAAAGGATAAAGCCTGGTGAAAATGGAAGCTGTTGATATCATCATTATTATTGTTGTAGGAGGCCTGCACAAAATGCCAGGCCCTTGGGTCTGAGTTTCCCCAGCAGCGGTGCGTGATGGGTGTGCCCACCACCTTCCTCACTCTCCTCTGAGGGATCTAAACAGCTGGCCCAGGCAAGAGAGTATCTGTGACCAACTAACAGCTCCACCTGTGAGCTGGATCCAGGAGCTGCCCTCCTATCGCCCCAGTTCTGCACCAGGTGATCGAGCCTAGCATAGGTGCACTTTGGAAGGAATATATATATATATATATATATATATATATATATATATTAGATTTGATTTACCCCTGGCAGAGACTCAGTGTCTATTTGATAAGGAACTTTGCTACTGCAACATTTTGGTAACTCACATCTATGGAGAGAGTAGTGCTGGGCACTGAGACTATCAGGCTGAAATGACTCATTCAGAGACCACGGTTAAAGCATTTTTAAAAATCTCTTAGAATGCAGCAAATATGCTTCCCATCCTCCAAGAACTTAAACCAAATGGTATGTATAGGTCATGCCCACTGGCCCAAAGAGCTCTAAACATGCCACCCGTGTAATTTCCAGTGTGTGAAATGGAAATGCGGGATCCACCTATGGATGTGAAGGCCTGTGAATGCTCAGAGGAGCTGGGGGAGTAGCTTGATGTCACTCCTGGTGCCCAGTGGCACCAGTCTATTAATTCCTAGCTCAGGAGTCCCACCTGTCTCTGGTGTTACCAAGAGACCTCAACTTAATGTAGAACCCAACGTGATCTCGGCCACAGGGCTTGCAGACCACAGGCCCTGGAGAATAACAGATCCAAGAGTTACAGTGAGTGTGTGTGTGTGATATTGCTCTGAGTTGTTAGCTTAATTTCTTAGAGTTGTTAACCGGAAGGTACTTGGCTTAGCACCTTTTTGGTGGCTAAGTGCTGGGTTGTTGTTTATAAGATCTCTTACCCTTCTGTGTTTACTCTTTCCTCTTTTCCCAGTTTTCTGCCAAGACGTCCATAGCTAGCAGCTTACAGTAAATTCCATGTCTGGGGTTACCCCTGGGGTGAATGAGTGAGGTGTATAAGTGGGAGAAGATGATCCAGGTTCAGAACTAACACCAGGGACCCTGATAATGGGCAGAAAAAGAATAATTTCCCCTGAGGGTCGTGCCCAACCTCGGAGAATCCTATGTCCTACAAGAAGTGAACAGATGGAGCTGTGTTTGATTCAGGAGTAGCTCATCTAGAAGAGAGATTTTTTTCAATCCAGGCCCCACCTAGCCTTTGTTGCCTATATGGACTGCAGTTCATTTATACATGGATTGGGTTGCTTGTTAGTGTGCTCTGCAGCACCTCCCTAAGGATGTAACTCTGCAGATGGATGGCATTTTTTATTTTATTTTCTTAATATTATTCTTGGCTTTTTGGAGAAGATTTTTTAAATGATTGTTCCTCCTGGTATTATTTTAGTTTCCAATTACAATGTGGGTATACTGTAGCACACTGCTATTTTGTAAATGGATGTATATGCTTATTGTTAATTGATTCCCCAAACAGACCCCAAATGCTTGCATTGAGATTGTGTATTATATTACTTGCATGCCACCAGGCTGGTCCTCTGCCAGCAGGGGCTCTGGGCTTGCCAGAAGCACAGTGGACGAATCCCGTTTCCCTGACACCTGTGCAAACCAGCTTGCTTGCCCCTGGCTTTGCTCTCCTGGGAGAAGGAGCTAAGGGGCTACTCTGTTGAAAAAATGTCCCTGAACCTGAAATCATCTTCTGTTTTTGTAAGAAAAGAACAAGATAAAAAATTTTAACTCTCCTTCCCTAGACTATCCATCCTTTTGTGAAAATATACAAGAAGAGGGAACTCTGGTTATAATGTCTTAATCCCTGGCAACCAGTGACTGAGCCCAGGCCCAGCATCTTGACTCAGTTCTCTGGGAAGCATTTCTGGGGCTATCAGCAAGTTAAAAGACTCCCTTCCTCTGGGTTTTCTTGGTCACTACTCAACCCCAGCTGTCACAGATGTGTTTTACCTACTAATATGTATATATCATCTTGGAACTGTGAATTTGGGCTTGGATCTTTTATTTCCAACAGTGTCCAGACTATCTTGACAGTTGGTAAAATAGATTGAATGAATAAATGAATGGATGAATGAATGCTATCTTGGATGAGTTATGAAATTAGCGATGTTTAATTTTAAAAAGGATTATTACCTACTTTTAAAAATAAAATCTGAAAGCCAAAGTGTGAAGCAAATGAATCAGGATCCTGTTTGCAACAGATGTGAATTGAGATGGACAATTTCAAAGACCTTCAGGAATAACCCAGAGCTGTGTGGTATAATGGGTATCATCTCCTTTAAAGAATGGATTGCAATTGCAGGAATATATTATATATCCTCTTTGTTATTCTGTAAAATGAAGTAGAAAACAGACCAAATCTCGATTTGCATTCATTGTTATTATTATTTTGTAGGTAAGAGATGCACTTCAATATGTCCAACTTATTATATGATATTAATATGGACACTGAGCTTCAATGATTTTCTACAAGTTGCTATAAAGCCCATTAATCTTATAGCACTTGCTCTCTTGGGCAAGCTATTTGTTTTCTAATTATTCTCTGAAACCAGTCAACTATTTTTTTGCACCTCTATGAATTCAGCTAATATTTCCTCCTAGGGAAAGAGAGATTCCAGTCTTCAGTACAGTGCCCCAAATCCCAAAGGTAGAATTTCAGACATCAGTCAACAAGGCAAGAACACCCTGGGAGTGAAGGTCAGGTATGGAGTTCCAGGATTTACAACTCCTGGCCAGGAACTGGTGGCTGCCTTCACCTCCTGGTGAGGCTGGTCCTGGCCATGATAAAGCTTGTCAAAAGCAGCTAATTCTGCAGGTTGGACAGCAGCACCAATGTTTATGTAACACTAGCCTGAGGTTTAATGCCACAATTAAAAGAATAACAAGCCCTCCTGCTGAGAAGCCTCTTGGCTACTCCAGACCCTTTAATTCCCACCAGAAAGCAGCATGTCACTTCCAAGGGTTACCCACAACAGGGCTTGCTTTGGAGACCTAAGGCGTAATTATCTTTTTGGAGGAGGAAGGCCGAGGTCAGCCTGGTTGGGGTGAGGGCCTGCCCTTTGTGCAGATATTGGAATGTCTCGGAATTCCAGCCAAACCAAATCAGCCAGGATTGTGTCTCTTGAGAAGTGGCTTCTGGAGGTCATTTTGTCTGCCCTCCTGCTGACTCAGGCAGCCTTCCCTGAGCTAACTAGACTCAAATGAATTTGTGGGAAAAGCTTGGTCCTCACTCTTAAGCCCACCAAATGGAACTGGGCCCTGAGCCCACTGTGTCCTTTGGTGGGTTGTACGTGGTGCACCAAACTTGTGCACCAGGACAGCAGGGAGCCTGCCTGCCTGTCTTGCTGCCCTCTTCATGCCTGTGCCCAGCTCACAGATGGCTCAGGGACAGAACCTGTGGAGAGAGGGAATGGGCATCCTCGCCTGCAGAGCACTCTGCCCTCTCTTCAAGATTCCGCTCTCCTTTAAAGGCTTGAGTTTTCTTTGTTTGTAGCAGTCTTCTCTACCTCTTCCTGTACAGGACGCTGTCTCCTGTGACCCAACACTAATCTGCCCTCGTGGTTAATCTCAGAGCTGGGAGAGCTGCTTGGAGCTGAGGACTCTGTCTTACCTTCTCCTATCTTTGCCGCACGGAGCGCAAGGTCTTTCACATAACAGAAGCTCAGCAAAGGACAGAAACCTGCAAGCCTAGAGTGAGAACGGACCTTTGAGATCGACTCATCTAGAATGCTAGTAATTTTTTTGCTCTAAGCAGCAAAAAAATTACCTTTTGTTCTTTTCGAATGAAATCTTCTGAAGTCTCTTCTCCTGTCTAAAACAGATAAGAAATTAACTGAGAGTTGAGAGTACAAAGGTTTGGAAATCCCATCTCTTATCTTTCTTTTTCCCCCTTGCTGGTCCCTGGGGCAGCATCTGAAAAATTATGAATCTGTGTAACCTCTTCATTTTACAAATGAGGAAGCCGAGGCCAGAGAAATTAAGTGATTTGGGAGGTTTGCACACTTATTTTAGTGACAAATTTGAGAGGAGAACCAAGTTCTCCAAAGTATACCCCAAATGACCTGTCCACTTTATGATATTGACTTTCAGCTGAAAGAAAGGGGAGTAAGGAAGGGAGGGAAGAAAATGGTATAAAGGGAGTAATAGATATTCAATCCATTACCAAAGAGTTTAATTTCCTCCTCTCCCACCCTAACGTTAATGAGCCTGGTGTATGTAGCTAGGCCCTCCCTCCAAAGAAGCCCAAATGTTAGGTTTGAGAAAAGAAACTTCAGAAAGAGAATTTACCGGGCGAATATCAATGATTCATTCAACTACTCATTAATATTAAAATTTCACATTGCTTGTTCACTTTGAAGTTATATGATTACTAATTCTTCCAGTTACCATGGTGGTTTGGGTCTTTGAGGATGGTGGTCTATGGAAAGTCCAAAAGAGGGATGCAGAGCACGTCCTGCTTCATTTCTGAGAACATTCTGTCTTAAATCCTTCTTTCCCTGGGTTCTGTTTCCTGTGATGTGTGGTTTTATGAACTACAAATCCAATGATGGCACCAACTTGTGCCCTTGCCCAGGCTTACCCTAGGTATCTGTGAAGATGCCTGAGGGCTGGCTGGGATGTTCCTGCTTGATTTCTTCCTCAGCTCCCTTTCTTGATCCTTTTTGACTTTGATTCCCAGGCTACTTCATGAAGAAACAGAAATTTGGAATGATTAAAGACCTGCCCAAGGCCAACCTGGCCAGTTAGAATGAACCAAGCTTAGCACCCAGGTCTTTGATGCCTCTGTCTCCACCCTCAGAAATCATTGCTCATTCAGCTCAGTGATACTCTAGTCAGTATACAAACAACTATTTTACAATCATAATGCCCAGAATTCATAGTTGTATGAAGAGCTCTTCCATTTTCAATCATTCATTGAACAAAACATTTACCGATAAACTACTTAGTGTTGGACATTGCTGTGGTGTCAGCTACATACCGCAGGACACTGTAATATGTCTGTGGATGGTGAGCTAATTCTGATTGATCAACATGTCCCCTTCGACCTCTCCCAGGGTAAATCAGTGCTGTCATGATGGTTAACGGGTTCTTATTATTTTCCCATTGTGTTTCAAGAGAATCACTGAATCTGATGTTGTTATTTCTATTATTGATAAATTGAAAAACCAGGGGGTGGGAAGGAATAAATTCAATAGTTAATATGTCAATTAACATTTTAATGGATATACATTAATAGTGCTATGTAAGTTACAGGGAGCTTGTAATTGTTACTTCACGGCTGTTTTTCCACTGTATCTTGAGGACATGACATCTTTGTATCCCTCCTAGATTTAAGCATTGCATGCCATAGAGCGCTGTAAAGTTTGTTCACTGACAGGTATATTTCAAATATCATCCTGTGCAGGAAATGCAGGTCAGGTCCACCTTACGGTGTTCCCCTGAGGCAGATACAATACTTTTCTAGTAAAGCAAGTTCACCAAAAAACTCATTTCACATTTGATCAGGTGGGCATCTACATCTATGGCATCATCCTCGGAGAGAATGTTTTTCTTACACCTGCTGATTGATACCATCAGTTTCAGAGATGAAACTCAGAACTATAGGGCAGAAGGAGTAGGATTACTGCCCTAGGAGGGACATGAAGGGTTAGTTTTCCAACACTCCAGGCAAAACATTCTGAGTGAGAAAGAAATAGTGTGGAGATGCCATTCTCTCCTGTCCCCCTGGAAACTGGATGCATTTTCTACAGGTCAAGATGGAAACTTCTTCCATCCTGAGTTTGAGTAGGGGCACTAAGATGGCACAAACCAAATGAGTATCTCATTTCCTCAAGCCACTCCAGAGATATATCTGGGTGCCCCTACTATTTCCAAGCTCACAGACCCTACTCTTATTAGAGATGCTCAGACATCCGAGACTAGGCAGACAGAGTTCATCTATCAATTCTTACTTATGTGTTGGTAAAATCTAAACTCTTTACCTTTTGACCTTTTCATTTGGGGCTAAATTAAAACTGTTGAATATCAAAGTCAACTTTCTAGTTGAGTCTTGTTCACCTTGACTAATTCAAAGGATGGTGTTATGACCAAAGAAAGGCAGAGTCATTACATAACGGAGCATGCGGTATCTTTACACAAATATTGTAAGAATAAAAACATCTTTGTCCCTGGTATACATTTCCCCCCATGTCTTATCCATTCAATGATGCTGGAAATTTCTTTGCCAGAGAGCTGGTGATGGGGCTTAAAGTGAAGTTTCCTCTGAGAAAGGGAACATCATGATTGATATTCATTTGCGAGTACATAACAAGGTTTTCCTAGAATAGAATTTGGTTCAGAGACTCACAGAGAGAGTTAGAAGTAAAGCCTGAGGGAGAGGGTAGGATAGCAGATCAGGATGTTCCCCTGATGGTGTCTGGAGAGCTAACGTTTGCTAAAGGATGGCCCTACTGATCTCTCCAGTAGCCCCATCATATAAACTTTTAGGGTACCACTTTGCTAAGGGTGGGGTTCAGCTACAGAATAGTGTACCCATCATTGGAAATCTCACTGACTGGGGACCACACAGACTAATGGGAAATTCCAGGGGCCCATCTATATTGAAACATGATCCACAGAAACCTCAAAGTATCACTTGTTCTGATCATACTTTAGTAGACAGACCCTTAGCCATGGACTTACCTAAATGATACCGACAGAAAAGTACTTGAAAGCGTTCTAAACTAGCTTGTGACTCTCTGCATTGAGAAATGATGTCTGGGAATTCCACTCTGCCTTCCCCCCTTCAGTAATGGCCTTGTGATCTCATCCTCTAAGACAAACTCGAAAGGCAGAGTGAGCCTGATGTATGTAAATCTTGTGCCCTAGCCAGACTCTCCCTGAGAGACTGCCCTGAAGAAAATCTATTGCCCTAATCAATTACCAAACTTCCAAATGAAATGGATTGTTCTCTCTTGCTGGAAGACCATCAAGCCGTCATTTTTCTTGGTAATGACTAACAGTGCAGGAGGGGAATTACATTTTCTCAGTGGCACTGGACGGAAGGTTCCAGTAAACAGGGCTTGGCCAGGAAGGCTGGGAGTTACCTGCCAAAATGATGGAAAGGTATCTGGAAACCTCTGTTCTACACTGCAGCCAACAAATTTCTCATGACTGTTTAGTAGGGGTCACACAGCTTCCTGGCTCTGGGAGGTGTAAAATTAAGAAAGCCCCCTTCTCCCTGGGCTGGGTACCTCCACATCTGGCATTGTTTCCTTGTCCCCAATTCTTCTCCTGTTGGTCCAGTTGGACCCTAATTCCTGAGCCACACCCGAGGAACTTCGCTTCCACCATCTGATGAAAAGTGGAATTAATCTATTGTCCAGGATCACTCCACGGGTCCTGGCATACAGTCCCCAAGCTTTTAATTTTTCCTGAAAGATGCTCCTGTCCATGCCTATGGGATCCTGCCTCAGTTTACCTTTCTAGCTGCCACATTTTCTTTAGAGTTTAGAACAGTGTTTCAAGCTTTGGTTTGCTTCCCAGGGCTCAAACTAGGCCCTTCCCTGAGAGCTGAGACCTCTTTTTCTAGCTCTTTCTTGATATGAGGATCCTGCTATGAGTAGACTGATGATTCAAAAAGTCTTGAGGCCACAACTCACCTGTTTTTTAGTACTGCTCATCCACTGGGCATTTTCTGCCATGGTGCCCTATCTCTCAGAGTGAGCCCTTGGATATCTAGTCAGGGCTGACCTTTGCATGGTACCATCTTACTCCTTAGGATCTGTGTTGTTCTTCCAAAGGCAGTACTTTTTGTTTTCTATCACACACTCTTTTCAGTGTGCTGTACTCCAGAAACAGAGTTTTTGTGGGCAGAATTTAGGACACTTGCGTTGGTTTCCTCTTCTTTCCCATCTAGTTCCAACTTCCTTCTCCCTCAAACACAGGCACCTAAAAACCCAGCTCCACCTGCAGGCTCTTCCTGCTTAGGGCCCCTCCCCATTTGGCACTCATCTCCCAGGCGGACAAACATCTAGATGTGGAACAAGTGCGGATCAACTGCTGTGATATAATAAAGTGAGTACAAAGTACTAATTTTGTTAGAGTAGAGGATGGGGCCAAGGATGTAAAAAATATCATATTTAAAAAGGCCCTTGAAAGAGGAGTAGGACAGAATGGGAGAAAATTTTTGCCTGCTACACCTCGGACAGAGGGCTAATATCCAGAATATATAGAGAACTAAAGAAACTAAAATCCAAACTCGCAAAAAATCCAATCGATAAATGGGCTAAAGATCTCAAAAGGTACTTCTCTCAGTGGAAGTCCAGAAAGCCCATAAATATATGAGAAAATGCTCTACATCATTAGCTATAAGGGAGATGCAAATCAAAACTTCAATGAGATACCACCTCACTCTTGTTAGAGTGGCAAAAATGAAAAATACAAACAACGACAGATGCTGGAGGGGCTGTGGGAAAAGAGGAACACTATTACACTGCTGGTGGGACTGCAAACTGGTTCAGCCACTATGGAAAGCAGTATGGAGAATCCTCAAAAAATTAAGGATGGAACCACCTCACCACCCAGCTATCTCACTCCTGGGAATTTTCCCAAAAGATTTGGAATCAGCGTATTATAGTGGTGTGGCTTCATCAATGTTTATAGCAGCTCAATTTACTATAGCTAGATTATGGAACCAACCCAGATGCCCCTCACTTGACGAGTGGATACAAAAGCTTTGGTTCATATATACTATGGAATACTACTCGGCCATCAGAGAGGACGATATAGTTTTCGAAATCAAATGGATGGAGATGGACAGAATTATGCTTAGTGAAGTCTCCCAAGCTCAGAGACTCAAGGGCCAAATGGTTTCTCTCATCTGTTGATACTAGAATTTATGTTGAAGCAGTAGGACAGATGACTGACCTAACAAAACCTCAAATTGAATGACTTTCAGTGCAACAGGGGGAAAGCTCTCTAGGATACTTGGAGGTGTAGGGAAGGGGATGGGTAGGGGGGAGGGTATATGAAGAACTCATAGGAGTCTGGTGATTGGGAAGATGGGGGAACCATCCCAGAAGCCGAGGCCATTCCTCCACGAGCTACCCATTTAATGCATGAGTTCTTCTGGGGGAAACTGCAACAAGTGAAACCCAAGGTGGTTTATCTATGCTTTGGCATTACCCCGGGATAACAAAGTTTATATACATTGATTGCTACTGTTTTGATAATGTTTCCCCCTCAACTGTATCCTGTATCGCTATATACTTCTAATAAATTTGAAAAAAAAAAAAAAAAAAGAAAGAGGAGTAGGAGTCCTCTCGGTGGTTGGTGGGCAAGTCTTCTGGGGAAAGGCTTCCCTGAAAGGGTTCACCTCTGAGTATGTAAGTCTCCAATTATATAAGGAATGTTTCAACTACTATATAAATTCTAGAACTTCAGAGAGCCACTGCCCCCAAATATAATTACGGTCCTGGGGAGAAATTTTCTTAATGAAGTCAACAGTTAAATGATAATGGAAACTAGACATAATGGATTACTACTTTGGATAGAAACAAGTGACAAGGATATGTCAAAGAATATGCCAAAATATCAGACCCAGGTAGGACCCTGTGGAAAGCTGGCAAGAAGAGTGAGGTTACTGGTGTGGAGTGACCCAGGAAATGATTAAAGGGAATTAATGCAGGAGCCAGGAGTGGGGACCTTTCTGCTGTTTGGAAAATCACATGGTTCTGGTGGCTGCCTTCTTGGCCTCTGCCCTATGGAGGGCTCTACTGGATTTCCAGAGCAGGAGTGAAAAAGAAAAAAGACTTATTAGAAAATAACAGAACTTGGTGTCATGTGTGTGTGTGTCCAAAGACACATCTAACTCTGCAGCCAGCTCTCAGCCCTGGCCGGTGAAGTGTCCTGAATGCAAAGTGAAGGGAATGGCCTTTGCAAATGTCACCTGGAGATGCTGCTGTGCTGTGCAGGTGGGACATGAACAAGCTAGTGAGCTGTCACCTCTCCAAATAAGTTCCTTCTCTGACTTTGAGCAGTCAGTTCTCTATTCTGAGAAGGATGGCTTTGGCCTTCTCAATGCTTCTGTCTTGTAAGACAGACACCCACACATGGCCGGTAAAGCTGGACGCCTCCTTGCCCTGCTGCTGGATGGAGCACTGGCCTGGGTCACTTTCTGGAGGGACATTATGACATTCCAAAAGAGTCGAAAGGCTGCCTTCCTGCAAGCACAGCCTGTTCTGCATGCCACTGGTGGCAGGGCTCCGTTGTGGGGGTTCCCTGCCTTGGCAGGTGTAAGTTGCTTGAAGGGACTGGGAAGTGAGGGTGGATGGGCTTGCTCTTCACTTCCATATTACTTTTAATTTTCCTCTAAGAACAGCTGGGGGAATTGGAGAAACCACTGGGATCAGGATTCAAATCCCAACACTCCAAGCTACATGGTCTTTTTCCTCCATTGGGGCATATTGGTTATCCAGAATGGTTGGTTTCATTGTGGTATACGCACATACCATAGTTTGACAAATTTCACTCTCCACTACCTCTTTTTTCTTTCCCTTCTCCCTCCTGCTGCGCCCCTTCCTCTATTCTATTGGTGTGCCTTCCATTTTGATGTTCTTTTTTGTTCTTTCCCTATTAGCTTCTCCATATGAAAGAAAACAGGGTAATTATCTTTCTGAGACTAGCTCACTTCACTTAACGTGATGCTCTCCAGATCCATGCATTTTCCTGAAAATGAAACAATTGCATTCGTCTTTATGACTAAATAAAACTTTGTTGTGTATATACGCCACATTTGCTTTCTCCATTCCTCTGTTGACGGACACAGGCTGATTTCCATAAACCTGGCTATTGTGAGTTGTGCTGCGGTAAGCATGGTATCTCTAAAGTATGCTGGCTTTAATTATTTTGGATAAATACCAAGGAGTGCATTTACTTAATCCTACAGACTCATTTTTTTCTCCCCTAGAACATGGGCGTTTTAGTGACTACTGTAAAAGCCAAAACTATCATCAGATTTCAAAGTCAGAATGATAAACAACACTGGGCACATTGTAAGAAGCCTAAACAACACTTGCTTTCATAGTCCTACTTTTACAGCCCTGAGTCTCAGAGATGTTTAGTGACTCACCCAAAGTCACCCGTTAATGACAGAGCTGAGATGGGAGCTTGCAAGTGATAGTGAGGAGGTGAGGAAGATATGCCCTGGACTCAGGTCTTCCTCTAATTCAGCTGTGGGTTTTTGGACAATCTCCATCCCCTCAGGACTCAGTTAAGCAGAGGATAGAATAGATCCTCTGAAAGGCTCCCTCCAGTCCAAAAGTGAATGAGCGTCGCTCCTTTTATGCAGCAGAGGCTCAGGCCACAGCCCATAGAACCCAGCACTCCACAGGGAAGCAACCAAGTGGGTCCTTCCCCAAGAGAGTTCAGAACAACAGAACTTCTCAAAGGCTTCAGACCCCAGCACCTCCTACGAGAACAATGCAAGAAAGGTGGGGTAAGGGCCCCTGGGGTACAGAGGAACAGTTACTGGCCGATGGCTGATACCATGGGACCTGACCTTCCTGGTCTTAACTTTTCTATTCTAATTTATTTTTCCTTCCCTATCTCATCCATGATCTGAAATGCTATCACAGTTTTATCTTAGCTTTCCTGTAATGTTGTTTTCTCTTCCTTTCCCCCACATTTCTTGTTGGTTTATCATAGTTGTACATAATGATGGGATTTATTGTTATATATTCATACATGCACACAATGTAACAATGTAATTTGGCCATCATTTTATTTTCTTCTAACCTTAATCTTCTCTATGTGAATAAACCAGAATTAAAGCATACTGAATGAGAGCAGTGGATTTCCCTGAAAAATGTAATTGCGTGTATGTAACAAAGCTATATAGAGAACGAGAGAGAGTGAGCGAGAAAAGCACAGACAGGAAACTGGAAGCTTGTGGAGAATTTGAGAGAGGAGAGAGAGGGGGGGGAGAGAAGGAGGGAGATAACAGAGACAGGGCAATTGGTCCACTTCCTCTGTGTTTCTGTCTTTTAAGAGGGAGGCGGTAGAAACTGTCCTATTGAATGATGAGTTGGAGAAGTCTAAAACAGCTATTCAGTGAAGGGATATGTGGAATTTTCATTTTCCTTCTACTTCTTAGACTTTTCTAAGACCATTGGTTATACAGGAGACTCAAGATTGAGTCAGGACCATCGATGCTTGGTCCCTAAGCCCAGGGCTGTGGATTCTTGTTCCCTCCATTTTGCCTGAGACAAATCTGAAGGCAAGGATTTATATGATGCTGGCATTGTCATCCATGAAATCAAGTCATAAGTCTCATGATTTCCAAATATCTTAACATTTCGTGGTTCTGTGTACATTTTTACATGTTTGTGTCTTGTTTCAACAACTAGATTTTCACCTCCTTGAAAGCAGAATTTTTTGTGTGAGGATGATACCTTGAACCTCATAGGCCCTTAATGACGTCCTGTTGGGTTGCTGGGCCAGCATATTCAGACAGCTTCCCATGGGACTATGAATAGGGGAGCACAGAGGATGGAGGAATCCACCATGTAAACATTGGACATTTCTAGAGGAAAACCTTGTGGACAGGTGGGCACCCATGAGTAGTCTGATAAACAAGGAAAAGAGGAAGGCCCTGTCTTTGAGGAACTTAGGATCCTCTTCCAAAGCCTTGGAGAGAGAAATGAAGATGGGCCCTACAAGTAATTCAATATAGGAAGGTCAGCCCCAGCGAGGAGCAGGTGAGCTACCCAGATGGGTTTCCAGAGAGCTGAGATACCTCTGTTGGCCATGCTGGATGATGATGTTTCTGAATATTTGTCTTTATTACCTTCGAGGGTGAGCAGGGTATACTTAATCTATTTTAAGATGGCATTATAGGCTTGGAGCGGCTCCTGGGAGACTTGTGCAGGGATATTTGCCCTTGTGCCAGATGGCCCCAGGTTGTCATGTTTTCCTAATCGATTGTTCTTTTTACCTTTTCTCGTTGATCCTGTGTGCTCCCTTTGTATACTTCTGCTCCCTTATTTTACACGTATTCACATGAGGGAGAGCTATGGGGAAGCTCTAAGCATCCTGTCAACAGGCCAACTTTTATTCATCTATAGGTAGATTGAAAGTCACTTCTGGGAATTTGTCACAGTCCCCAAACTAAGGTAGTGCTTTCTTGACTACAGTACCCACCACCCTGAACACAGTTTTGTGCTCAGTGGTCTGTCCTCACCTCAGTGTGCTCTCTGAGGGGAGAGGCTGCACTCACATGCACTCTTCAGTGTGACAGCTGCGTGCTCAGTAAGTGTTTTTGTTTTTGTTTTTTGTTACCATGGATTGAGCCCTGGGGTGCTTAACCAGTGAACAACACCCTCATATTTTTTTTTAATTTTTTGAGACAGGGTCTCACTAAGTTACTTAGGGCCTGGCTAAGTTTGCTGAGGCTGGTCTTGAATTTGTGATCCTCCTGCCTCAGCCTCCTGAATCTGAATCACTGAGATTTTAAGGTCTGCGACTGCACCTGGCCAGTGAGTGGTTTTTGTCCCCCACTAAAATGCAGATATTGTGAGCTGAGAAGCAGTCTGATTTCTCCCACAGAGGAATGCACTTCCCTTTGTGATAGGTCCAAAGGCAGACTCCTACAGGGGAGATGGTTGTCCTGTTGTCCTTTGTTTCCTCATTGTCCAACCACACCAAGCCTGTTCCTCTTGCCCCTTGTCTCTGATGCCCTCCCACTCCTCTGCCTCAGCAATCTGCTGTGGGGCTTAGAGGTCACCTCCTCTAGAGGGACTTCCCTGGCCCTACAGCCCTGGATCCCTCCCCTTCTCTGATCTGTGATGTCCTTTTTAGTTCACTTTTCACAGTGGGGATTCAGGGTCACCATGCCATTGTCTTTTGTGGTTATAAGTTCCTTTTCTTGCACAAAGCAGACAACAATAGAGCCACAGGCATAATGGACACCCCCCTGTCCTCCCTCTTCAACAGACAGGTTAGGATTTGAAGCCAGGAGCTCAAGTGGTTTCCTTAAGGGGACACAGCTGTGTGCCAGATCAGGGAGGAACATCAGGTCCCCTCACTTCAAGCCCAGGGCAGATTCCAATTCACCTTCATCCTTAGAATTTTGTCAACATGCCATGCCCGTCCAGAGAAGGTATGTGATTTCCTAGGGATGCAGTGACAAATGGCCACAAAGTTTGTGTCTTAAAGCAACAGAAGTTTATTCTCTCACAGAATAAATTTCCATCGTTGCATTTAAGGCCCAGCGATTTAGGGTGATTTTATCTTGACACTCTTACTTTATTTGCAAAGTCCCTTATTCCAAATAAGTTCCCTTTCTGAGGTTCCCTTTAGACATATCTTTAAGGATGAGGCAACTATTCAACAAAGTACAGCAAGATTATTGATTGACACTGCACTATTAGTGAAAGATCAGAATGGCTGGAGGATTGCTCTGGGAAGCTGACGGGGTTTGATGGAGAGAAGATGGTTGGATATTCTGCGGGAGGACAGTGGAAGGCAGGGCATTACAGAGCAAGGCTCATGGGAGACTTGAGGATGGGGGCCTTGGTTATTATGTGGGCTGAGATGGGCAGGACCGTGCTGGGATAGCCACTGGAGAGGTTGCCCCATAGCTGGAGCTCCTGCTGGGAGAGGAAGGGACCCTCTGCGGTGAGTGGAAAGGGGTAGGCCTCCCTCCCAGAAGCGTCCATTTTCCCAGGAGGCTGCTTTTCTGCTCTCAGCTGGGCCCTCCACCCTAATTCTTCTGAGAGGAATCCATACCCGAATAGACAGGGGCGAAGGCAAATGGCCCTGTCACACATCAAGTCGGCAACTCGAGAAGAAAACGAGAGGGGAGGCCACACTAGGCTTTGTGAAACATGTAGGCGGGCCTGTACACAAACATCGGCTCCTACAAATAAACCAAACCTGGCCAAAAATAACAGAAAAGGCGACAGATGCTTCCAATTAAAATGTCAGCCTCTCCGGAGACGCCTAGTTCTCACGTGGTATGGGTGCTTGGGGGCCGAGGACTACTGGAAGGGACGGCGTATGGAAATCTGTTTGCATTATACCACATCCCAGATGCCACGTGAGACACTGGCCTGACCTTGCAATTAACACATTGGCTCTTTCTGGGGTGCGGTACACGGATTCAGGGAAAAATCAGAAAGTTGTGAAACAGAGTGGTTGTTCCCACTGAGTCCCGTAGGAAATGAGGGACCCTGGAGCATTCTCAGGCAGCATCACTCCATGGGCTTCCTCACCTCCATCTTCACTCTCCTTTGCCTCTATTTCCCCCTTGTTCTTCAATATTGTTATGAAAGGAAAATCAGTTTACATGAATTACAGGCGGCTGGTGTGAGAGGTGTGTGTGAGAGAGTGTATGAGAGTGTTAGTGTGTGCAAGTGAGTGTGTGAGCATGTGTAAGTGTGCATGTGTGTTGGTGTGCATATGAGTGTGTGTGTATGTGTGTATGTGAATGTGTGTGCATGCGTGTGGTGAGGGGAACTTAAACCAGGATGCCCTGTGGACAACGCACCCAGCACTCCACAGTCATGTCCTCTCCTCCCCACTGCACTCCTTCGTCCTGCACTGCATTGTGTCGTTCACATTTGCTTTGCTCTTTACTA
Source organism: Aplodontia rufa (assembly GCA_004027875.1). Lineage (NCBI taxonomy): Eukaryota > Metazoa > Chordata > Mammalia > Rodentia > Aplodontiidae > Aplodontia > Aplodontia rufa. The sequence continues at coordinate 37,165 of PVKS010003473.1, read as the reverse complement.
ATACTGGCTCCTCATTACCAGGGTAGCTTTGTAATTTTTAAAATTTTAAAATTTAAAAAATTTTCCAAACTCTTTCTTTGCAGTCCCACTTGGGTAACCACTTCAGGAACCCAATGAAGGAAATGGCAGATGAGCAGAAAAGAAGGGAAGGAAAACAGCATCATTCTTTCCCAAATCTCACCATCACATCCAACTAACAGGGAACATGTGTGTGTACGGTTGCCTCATTCTGATAAATGAATCTCCCTCTCTTAATTATTTTTATTATCATTGCTCTTACAATAAAATCCACATATTACTGCTACAGATCCAACTAGAGTAATGTCCACAGAAAGGAAGAACAATGGGGAAATTAATGAACTGAATCCTCATTTGTGTTTCTGTAGGGAAAGATGATTTTTGTTGATTTTAATAAGCTCCTGGATTGAGCTGCTACCACGGGTCTGGACTGCTAGGTCTGGGTGCCCACTGGGTAAAGTGAGATATGAAACTCAGATATTTTTATGTGAACACAAACACATTTTCATTTCTTAACGGTCACTATTACTAACCAGATAAGAGAAGGACCTATCTGAATAAAATAAACACATGATTAGTTTTGACAATAGGACATTAATTAGCAGCCATAGAGATGGGAAGGTTCTGGATGGGAACAATTATGCAGAAAAACCCACAGTATGGCTACAATGTGCCAGGGTCCCGTCCCTTACCATATGGCTGCAGTCTGGCAAATGGTGCATTGGCAATTCATTACCATATCACTTGGAACTCAGGAGCAAATCGTTTATGATTAGCCAATTCATTATGCTATCCTTGGTAGCTCAAGGGGACTCTGAGGGCTTGCCTCCCCCATCATGTTATTTTAAGGACATATGACAGGGAAGGAACAGCCCTTCCTTCCCCAGCTGCCTCAAAGTACTATTTGCTGGAATCTAGATAGAATCTTTCAAAAGAAAACAAACAAGCAAAAAAAATCCCCAGTCATGAACTGTAGTCACAGCTGGAATTATTGGAACATTCCAGGAGATGAAAACAAAGATTTCCTCATCCATCCTACAGTGTACACATCAGCCAACCTGGGAGTACACTTTAGCTGTAGCTTGATCAGCTACAGAGAGAACGAAGGACTAAAGACCATTAGACCAAGAGAGAAGAAGCTGAGGCTCTGGAAACGACTCTGTTGCTAACTCTGTAAGTCAGCCTGATCCTGAATCCTTAGCCTCAGAACCTGAAAAATGGATATATTCCTGTCTTGTTTACTTACCAAGTAGTGTGAGGAGCATGATGAGAGAAGGGTCTTTGATGGGAAAAGCACCCTGAGTTCATGAGGCTGATTAGCCAAAGCAGATCAGAATGCGAACCATCAGAGAGATTTATTTTCAACCCATTAGGACAGATGGGCAAGGTCTCATTGGGATCCACTACCAATGGGCTCTGTGGTCTCTGTCATTTAGCACTTATAACTAGAGTTGCCAAGAATGGGTGTATGGAAATTTGCATAAGGTGAAAAAAATTAAGTAAAAGTTGGGTTTGGGAACAGAACAGTAGGAACATTTTTTTCGCAGAGACTGAAGCCTGACAGAGTAGAATGCTTGAGGAGTCAGAGAAACTTAAAGACAGGAGGGTCGCACTGGTAAAGCAATCCAAAATGGAAGAGAAAAGAAAAGGAGAAAGAGTAAGGACTCAACTTCTTCTGCTTTGTCAGTTTGACCTAAAAGAAATGTGCTTGTCACACTCAACAGTAATCACACATTTAATTAACGCTAATTCTGTTTCCTTCTTAGAATTCTTAGATACTCTGGGGAAGACTTTTCATGGCCCAGGTCCCTGGAAAGAACTGTACAGAGAACTTTAAAATGATATTTCTTCTTCTTGTGATAAATTTCACCGTAGCAAGCAGTAGAAGCATTAACAAAAGAAAAGATTGCATTGATTGTTCTTTAAAAGCAAAGCAGAACACGTAGGTCCATCTCAGAATCTTATGTTTTGGAAGAAACCCTGCCTAGAAGATCCAGAGAACTGGGTCTGGGTTCTGGCTTAGGCGCTAATTAATGCTGCAGCCTTGAACCTGTCAGTTGGCTTCCTTATGCCTCAGTTCTCCCATCCACCGAGTGACTGTGAGGCAACCTTCACTACCTTGGTAAGATGAGTTGCACTAAAAATGCTCCTCACGGCACTATCTTACTAGTCCAAACGACTGCAGCGATCAGAGCTGTGCCTCCACTTCATGAATGGTGGAGTGGATTTGGGTGCTCTTCAGACTGGCACCCCTGATTCAGTGCTGTTGCTCATGTTTATGACGTAGGGTGTACAGTGACCCTAGCCAACAATACAAACTCCAGGCATGAAACTGTTTCCATGAGAAAGAAATATATTTTTATGGTCCCTCTGGTTCATTGAGCCCAAGCAAATACCTGCAGTGTGCCAGCTGCTCTGCTGGGTTCCAGGTTGCAAGCAGGAGCATAGACTCTGTACCCGATGCACTTTGCTTCTAATGGGGAATCAGACCCATGAACAGATAAATTTGGTGTAAGATGAAACAAAAAACTATCCAAAGGTTTCTCAAAATTTTTTTCCCCAAAGATCATCTTTATTGGAAACAAGTAGGATGTTTGTTAAAAAACATATTTCTGCCCTTCCCACAGCCCCTCCATCTGAATCTTTGGGGTTGAAACTTGGGATCTGTTTAACAAGCCCTTTGGGGTCTTCTGCCTGTCATTAGGGGTTCAGTATGGGAAAAGTTAGCTATGGGAACTCACAAAAGGACTGCACACTGCCTTTGTGGACCACTTATTTGAGTTCTGTGCTCATCTAGGCTCTAAAAAAAAGTCTGATAGCATCTAGTGTAGAATTGGTTCCTTCTAGGATCTTACAGCCTACATTTTCCCTAGGAGTCATGAAATCATGTTATCATATTCAGGAGTAAAGGGGAGAAAAAGCAGAGCTGGAGCTCAGCTCTTGTGTTGGTCTTGCTCTAGCCAAGACCTGGCAGCTTCCTTCTCCTGTGACTCTCTTTTCCACAGGATAGAAGTCACTTGCCCTGGCCACGGAGACTTAGCTCTGTCCAGAACACTGGGGTCACTCTGACCTTAGGAAGGTGTTAAGTGGCTCTTGCAGAGTCTCTTGTCTCTGCCTGTCCTCCTCTGACTGTGTAATCCATTTCCAGACCTCAGCTGTGCTCTGGACCCTTCTCTATCCTTACCCAGTGTCCTAGGACCTTTGCAGACCTTTCTGGTCTGTGTTTTTGCCAGGGACATGCCTTCAGCAGCAGCCCTGTGAATGGAGAAAATGCCACCCTCCCTACCTGGTGATGTGACATAGTATAGACATTTTCACAGAAAGCACTGGAACTACACAGCAATGTACACACTTTCCAGAGAGATGGCATGTTGATTTTCTAGAAATGTGTTAGGGACTTAGTTAAATTCACAAAGCTGGTAAATGGCAGACCTAAGATCGGAGTCTTCTTATTCAACTATAGTACTCTAATGATCAAATGTCTCTTAGCAATGGGATGTTCATGGATAGGACCCAAGTGGAAAGTCACTCAGTCTTTTTCTGGCTGTGTTTAGCACTTGGAGTGACCTTTGACCCCTTTGGTGAGCTAGCTAGCCAGAATGGAAATGACCTGGTATTTGAAGCTCCCTCTGGCCTTAGTTTCTGTGTGATCTTGGGCAAGAGTTAGCCTTTCTGATCCTCAGATCCTTTGTTGGTAAATGGGATAATAAACTCACACCAGAAGGTATTGTTGAGTGGATTGAATGAGTATAAGTAATGTCCTCAGACAAATAACTATTAACTTCTCTTCAATTTCCTTATTCTCCTTCCCCTGCATAAGGACCCTGAGACCCTCTTCTTGTTTTTTCTCACCTCTGCAATGGAAATCCTAGAGACTGTTGAAAAAAATGCTTGCGGTGTTATGTGACTCTGCCCGAGACCTGGGTTGTCCTCACCATTTAGTAAAGGATCCCCACCTTCTCACAGCACAGTGGAAATCCCACATCTTCCTGAAATCAGAGAATGATGAAAGGGCAGCCGTGGATCCAGCTTAAACTTGCCAGTTCGTCTGTATCTGTCCCCAGTCCCTACCACTCTGCATTTCTGCTGGCATGGAAGAAGGGGCTGAGAGCAAGAAATTCACAATGGTTGTAGATGCCATGCCATTGCTTGGGGACCTGGAAATCTGAATACCTTGCTAGAGACTACAGACACTCATGCATTAGGGTAAAGCTAGGTTATCAGGTCAGAAAGTATTTTACAGCAAGCCAACATGTTAAACACACACTAGAGCTCCTGTGGGTGGATTCAAATACAGACCAAGTGGTCAGCAGAAGTGATTAATTTTTCAAAGGATAGTCTTTCTTGCATGTTGTATTCTTTCTATCCATGCCCCACTTTAAAAAGTAGTAAATAAGCAATGATTATGAACTTATTTGCTACCTCTTATAATTACATTATCCATGATTAACTCACTGGGGTCTAATTTGACTCTGGAATTATTTTGTAGGAAGCTCCATCATTGGGCATGGGGGTGGGGTGGGGAGCACTCTTTTGAAGAGAGCCTCATTCTTTTGGACTTGCTGAACTCAATTAATGCACATGTAGAGGAATAAATCAGAGGATAAGAAATGGCAGGCACCCCAGTCTTGCTGAGTTGCAAAGTCCATTCACATTCATTATTTTATTTGATGCTTAATACTAGCTGTATGAAGTAGCTATGATAGCTTTTATCCCGTATCTACAAACTGGGAAATGCATCCAGGTCAAATTAGGACATTGTGCCTAAGATGAGATTAAAACTCACATGGACATCCTGCTGGTCCATCTCTCCAGTGTACTGCATCTCCAAGCCTAAATCATTGATCAGTGATTTTGATGGTGATCATTTCTATAATAATATGCGCCCCAAGTTATGATAGGTCATGTCCTGACAAACGGATCATAAATTGAAAATATTAAATTGAAAATGCATTTAATATACTTAATCTACCAAGCTAATAGCTTATTAACACAGTACACTACAGAGGGTTGGTTATTTCCCTGTTGGTCATGTATCTGATTGATTGGGAGTTGTGGCTTGCTGTCTGCCCAGCATGGCAAGAGATATCGTAGCACATACCACTAGTCCTGGGAAAGACCAAAATTCAAAATATGGTTCCCACGGAGTATATGTTGCTTTTCACCATTATAAAGTTGAAAAATCACAAACTGGGGACTGTCTGTACCCCGAAGTTTGCAAAAATGGCTCTTTCTGATCTTATTAGATTTTTGCAATGGTCTCGTGAGAGCAGAAATTATAATAGCCATTTTCACAGAGTTTTGTAGAGGTGACTTGCCCAAGATCATGCAGCCTTTGAGGTGTGAAATTTGGGATGACAATCCTGTGTTCTGCCTTATGACAAAATACTTTAATCCATTTTAGTACCCTTGGAGGTTAAGGACTCGCCAGAAACAAGTAGTTTAAGAGCAACATGAAACAGCCATATATTATCATAAGCATACTTTGTATAAAAGGCTAGTCTCTGGGACAGAAGTTCTTAATTTGGAGAGTCCATGAGATGCTTCCCCTGAGAAATATTTATACAATGTGTATAAGATCATAGTTTAGGGAGACTCTTTAAAACTACCATCAGATTTGCAAAGGGGTGTGTGACTGCAAAACAATCAGTGAGTTCATTGATTCTGTTCTCTCCTTCCTCAGTAGAGAATCAAGATGCTGGTAGGGACTGGGATCAGGAAGGAGGTGAGAAGGCTTTGGAGGAGACCAGGGGACAGGGTCATGCAGGCTGAAGGAGGCAAATGTTCTATGAATCGGTTTCAGACAATAGATAAACAGGGACATTACTGCTGAGGTCAAAGCCTTGGACAAATTGATGTGTCCTGAAGTTCTGTGGGGTTATGAGAACAGAAAATTGCCTGGGGGGTGTTATAGAAGGTAGAGGAGAGGAAGGGAGGACAGTGAATGCAGAAATATTTGTCCCAAATCTGGCAGTTGAAGAGAGTGGAGAGATGGAGTGCTGGCTTGCGGGTGGGGGCAGGACTAAGGAAAGTACTCTTTTCACTTCTTAAAAATGAGAGATGACATATTTGTTGAAGAAGAATCTAACTGAAAAGGAGTAGCCAGGTGAGGGAGAAGGAGCCCGATTATGAGACAGGAGGGGCTGGACCCTGAGCTGAGGTGGAGAATTAATCTTAGTAGTTTGAGACTCCATTGGAGCACAAGTGGAGCTGGGAGAGAGAGGTCTTATATTTCCTGCCAATTCCACCCTTTATAGCACTTAGGGTGCTTACAGCAGGGAGCAAGCTACACCATCTAGTTGGGCTGCTACCTGTCCTCTCTGGGCAGAGGTCTCCTGGCTCTGGGTGTCTGGGAGCTTCTACTGCTCTTACCAGTTGGTTCTGCCCTTCTATATCCCAGCATCAGGCACTGACCCTGCCAGGTGCTGCTCCATTGTTCCCCGTGACCTCTCTTGAGCTCCCAGTCCCACAGAACTCTCCTGGGGGTGATTTCAGTAGTAAATACAGAAATGTACTTGAGCATTTATTTTCTTTGTTGTTGATTTATTTGATTGTTAAATTGTTTAGAAAATTTACACTACCTGGTGTACAGACACCTACTGCTATAGTTGTAAAATAGATTACATTTGGCAATTTCTGTTTATAAAGCTTTTTTTCTGGGCCTTGTACAAGAATAGTCTTCCATATTGTTTCTAAGGCACACACTTTTCTTATTTCACTTTAAGCCTTTTCCAGTGACATAACCTCCTATGTCTATGAACAGAATATTTTTAATGAGATCTTGAAGCTCATGTAGGGCCTTTTCCTCTCCTTTACAACTCTTCCATCATTATCTTCACCTCCAAATTTCCTTTCTAATGGAAGATGTTCAGAAGATTTTTTGAAGGCTGAACCAGATTGCAAGGACAGCTTCCTCAAGCTCCAGAGTCACTAGGCCATTTTCTCTGGGGACAGATCCATCCGGTAATAATCCTTTTTGCTCCGCAACCTCACTGGTGGCTATTTGCCCTGCTTATGAGACTGTCCCATGTCAGGGCTGTCCCATACTGGGACTTGTTTTGGAATCTGCCTTTCCGCTTTGGGGACCCCCTGCTGTTCTGTGTGTCTAATATGTCAGCCCCATGCTGTACCATGGGATCAAAGTGAGCATCAAGGTTGAGATGACTTTTGTCAGGAAAACTCAGAGCCAGGTGTCAACAGAAAGGTCTTCTCTGTCACCCTTTTGCCTGTTTTCTTGCCCTGGTGCTCTGCTTTATGATGCCATGCTGGATATAGGATGCATCATCTCCATCTGAAAGACTGTTTTATTTGTCTCAATTGGATGTGGCCCCAAGGGCATAGAGGCACTCTGATTTGAACCTGCTGTTTCTCTACTGGCCTAGCACAGTGCATGGCACCTGGTTGGGACTCTAGACATATTTATGACACCAATCATTGAGTGACTATGGTGATCAAGTCAACACTGGCTGGAGAGCAGGAAGCAGTGAGTAGAGAACAGAAAACACAGTGAAGAAATCCAGAGTCACCTTCTGTCACTCCACCCGCTAGCCGCCAGTCACTTTGTATCGCCCTCCTACCATCTTCTGGTGAAGTGAACCAGCCCCTGTAGCTCCTTGCATCGCTCACATTCTTTGGGTTTGGAGAAGCCAGGGAGGCGTAGGAGAGGATGTGGGCTTTGTTGATATTCAGTTTGGACTTCTGTTCTGGTTCTGATACTAACTTGGTGATCTTGAAAATGTAAAGTTCAACTGCCCAATAGAAAGGTGGCCATGGCTAGCATTAGATTTACAAGTGGACACCCTATTCTTTCCTTCTTGGAGAAATATGTGAGGATGCTAACAAGGGACACTCACTTTCCAGCCTGCCAGGACATGACTTAGAAGATGACCTTGTGCCCAGGACATGTGAAGTGCTTGCTTTTTCTTTCTGCAGACATGATTTGGCAGAAAATGGCTTTCCATTCAGGTGATTTCAGGATGTGGTTGATGTTTCTATTTAGTCTTTAGACAGTAGTCTTATTGGACTAACTCAAATCCCAACAAAGCCACATGTGATGGGCAGTTGGTCCCTGTTCACAGAGCTCAAATATTTTATCAAAAGTTCTCATCAAATGCCCAATGTGTGCAGGGAAAAATAGATATGAGGCACACAGGAACCGAAAGTTAAAGAAATGCACCCAGAATCTATAAAATCAAGAAATGAGTATAAAGCAAATCAATGAAGAAAATTTCAGTCTTAGAGTCAGAAGACTAGAATTCTGGAAAGCTCTAAAGCTGAACTGCTTATGGAATATTGGTTCCGAGCATGGTCTTTGGAGTCAGAGCACCTAGGTCTTGCTGTGTGTCTTGGGTTATCACAAGACTCAATTAATATATAGAAAACATTCAAACCCATGCTTGATACAGAGGGTAAGTGTTAGCTAGTGTTGTTATTATCAGCGACATTATGAGCTGTGTGAACATGGGTAAGTCAATTCTATCTTTATGCAGCAATGTCTTCATTTGTAAAATAAGAGTAGAACATTCTCTCTTTAGACTACGCTGAGAATGTTTACAGCTTTTCCAACCTCCCTGACTCCATATTTTATTACTAATCATCTTGGGGTGAAACCTAAGTTTATTTAATTTATTTTTTTAAAAAGAGAAAAGTGTGAGAGAGAGAGAGACAAATAGAATCAATTTTATTTAATTTTTCACATGGCCTTTGTTGCTCTGACACTTAGTTGTGTAAGCAGTGCTGGGGTTTGAACCCACATACTCACCAATGCCAGGCAAATGCTGTAACCGCTGAGCCACTGCTCTAGCCCTTCACCTAAGTTTTACTTGGAGAGAGGCTCTAAGAAAAATGCTGCAAATCACTAGGCCCTATGATCTAAGACTCATCCTTAATAGAAGTGTTTGATTCTCTGAGTAAAAAATATGCAGTAGGGGCTGGAGCTGTGGCTTAGTGGTTTCGGCGCTTGCCTGGCAAGCACGAGGACCTGAGTTCAAACCCAGCACCACAGTTGCTTCGTTGGAGCAATGAAGGCCATGTGAAAAACTAAATAAAGTTTTTTCTCTCTTTCTCTGTCTCTCTCACTGTCCCTCTCTCTTTAAAAAAAAATATGCAGTGGACCATGGACAGTGAAATAAATCATCTCAGTGGCTCCCATGAGCTTGGGAGGGCTGCTTGGAAGAGGCAGGCTAGAAAGTAAAAATACAAGTTTTTCTAGCAGTTGATAAACCTGGAAGAGAAGTTACAATTCCTAAAGCAGTAGACATGTAGACTGCTAATTATGTGGGGAATCAAAATTCTAGAGGGAGGAAAAGGTTCCAAACCCAAGTCAGACCTATTCGTAGGGTGATGGAAGGTGAATGGGTGAACACGACAAAGGTGTAACTGTCCCAAGTCAGACCAAAGTATGAAGCAATGAGCAGCAAAGATCGCTGAGGGAGTCACCACCACTCCATCCTCTCTTTTGCATGGACAAGAAGGAAATGTCCAGAGGAAGCAGGCTCCAGTTCATGGGCACAGGAGTTACTGTGGCAGCTACTAATTAGCTGTTGATCACCTAGACATTTGCCCTTCTTCCTTAGCTGTAAAAATCCCAACCTTTTCCTCTGGGCACATTGCTGATTAAATTAAAGGAAACATTTCCTAGCTTCCTTTGGTTAAGGACTTCCAGGGAAGAATTTTTAGAGGAGCATACGCTGTGGAAAGGGACTGTTTTGTCCTTCCTGATCCCACTTCTCCCCACTTCCTGTCTGGATGGCTTGGAGCTGCAGTGGTGATTTCAGATCATGAAGTCACCTTCGAGATGGAACCCATGTGTCTAGGGATAGCAGAGTAGAAAGGCAGAGAGGGTTTGAATCCGGGCAACTTCCAGCAGCCACCACACTATCCCAGTACCATGACCTCTGGGCTTGTAAGAGAGAAACATACACTCATCCCATTTCAGCCACTTGATGTGCCTGGGCCTTATTCCTAGCCAGGGCAGCTCTGTGGAGTGCGGCTGGCCAGGGTCCTAGGGCTCCTTGGCTGCCTTGCTTGGCAGTGTTCCTTCCTTGACCCTACCTCTCCTGTGCGTGGAGCTGTCTCCGTGTGTGTGCATGAGCAGAAATCCAAAGCCAAACTAATGTTCAAAGCTCTGCTCTCCTGCAGACCCCTGCCCCCCTCTGCCTTCTCGTTTCCACTGGAGGAAGAAGGCAGCTGGTGAGGAATGTTTTCTTGCCTTTTTTCCTTTTCTGAATTGTTTACTCCATCAAACAATGTTAACTGCCCACAATGTTAATAAGGCTAATATTTCATTGAACTTATTTTAGTCTCATTTTAAATTAAATAAATGAAAGAGTAATACATGTGACTGAGTCCTCTTTATATTCTCCTTGGGCCCATTTTACTCCTTTTTCTGAAAAATCATTTTCCTGCACTTGTTCGCATTCTTATGTGGATTGGGGATGAACATATGCTTGAGTCCATAAGGAATCAATAGCATTGTTTTGTATGTTTTAAGCATGTGCATAAATGGATACTACGGTTGAATTTTTTTAACACTCAGTTTAAGTTTTCAAATATTATCCTTCTTGATATGTGTGTCCCCCTCACAGAAGCTAGCTTCAGTGGCTGTACCCTGCTTTTCCATCACCCTGTTGATAATGTATTTTGTTTCCCAGTTTTCAATATTGCAAATAATCCAATAAGAAAAACAATTTTGAGGGGCTGGAGCGTTTGTTCAGCAGTTTCGGTGCTTGCCTAGCAAGCACAAGGACCCGGGTTCAAACCCCAGCACCACGTACACAACTGAGTGTTGGAGCAACTAAGGCCATGTGAAAAACTAAACAAAGTTGTTTCTCTCTTTCTCTGTCTCTCACTGTCCCTCTCTCTTTATTAAAAAAAAAAAAGTGAAAGGGGGCTGGAGCGGTGGCTCAGCGGTTTCGGCGCTTGCCCGGCAAGCACGAGGACCCGGGTTCAAACCCCAGCACCATGTACACAACTAAGTGTTGGAGCAACTAAGGCCATGTGAAAAACTAAATAAAGCTGTTTCTCTCTTTCAGTCTCTCTCTCACTGTCCCTCTCTCTTTAAAAAAAAAAAAAGTGAAAGAAAAACAATTTTGCATGTTACAGGAGTAAGAGTTTTTCTAGGGTTTGTATCTAGACATAACAATAGTTGTCATAGCACATGCTGATCTTCTCTTTTAAAATATATTCTCACATTACTCTTTTTTTTTTTCAAAGAAAAAGATAGGGGCAATGATAGAGAGAGAAAGAGAGAATAATTTTATTTAGTTTTTCATGTGACTTTCATTGCTCCAACACTTTGTTATGTACATAGTGCTGGGGTTCGAACCCGCATCCTCATGCATGCCAGGCAAGTGCTGTAATCTCTGAGCCACTGCTCCAGCCCCTGCACATTACTCTTTGAAGGGATTAAACAATTTGCATTCCCTTCAGGACGACAGTACCCATTTCCCACAACCACTTGGCATTGTTGAGCTTTCTACTTTTTGAAAATGGGACAGGAGTGGGATGGTATCTTTTTGCTTTAACTGACGTTTTCCTGATTACTAATGAGGTAGGGTACCTTTTCACATCTTTGTAAGCCATCTTTTTTTTCATGAGAAATATATGATTGATCAATCAATTGATTAATCGATTGAATTTTCTTGGTGCATTTTAGTTGTGCTTTGTAGGCCATCTTGTTTCCATTTCTGGGAACGGCTTGTTCCCATCTTTCGCAAGTCCTTTCTCGGGCTCTTTGTATTGTAGCTTACCTTCCCCCCGTGTATTTTCAATATGAATCTTTTGTTGGTCAGATGCATTGCATACTCCTCCTTCAAATCTCTCACTCATCTTTCAGTTTTGTTCATGGTGCTGTAGTCATATAGAAATCTTAAATTTTAATATATAAATCAAATTTATTCATCACTTTACACTTTTTAGATCTTAAGAAGAAATTCTTTCCTGATAATATAAAAATATTTTTCTGAATTTTCTTCTAGGGTTTTTAAAGCTTTTTTTAACCTTTAGCTTTTAATTGACCTAGCTTTTTTTTTGACATTTTGTGTATGAAATACAATGCTAGTGTGAATTTCCCGGTATGAAGAGCTAATTCTAGTGGCACTGTATATCACGCATCCCATTCTTGGCCTACTCATTTTTAATTCCCCAAAATGCACCAGTTTTCAACATGGTACGGATTTTTCTGGGCGTTTCTATTTATTGCATTGGTCTTGGCAATGGTGTAAGTCCTTTTTCGCATTCATCTTTTGGCTATTTTTAGCTCTTTTTTCTTTAATATGAATTATACGACTAGTCTTTCCTACCTCCTTCAGCAAAGCCTTCTCTCTCATCTTAGCCATTCCAAAGATCTAGGTTCCAGTCCTGTTTCTGCTACCAAATACCTGGAATCCTTGGATAAGTCACCTATGCTCTCTGAGTTTTAGTTTCCTCAGCTGTCAAATCAGCTTCACTCACCTCATAAGGTTGCTAAACTGATTGAGATAAGGGTGTGATAATGCTTTGAAGGTTTCAAAACAATGACCTCAGGATGGCCTGAGACAAAATGTGAAATTCAGCCTATTTTTCCCTCAGTACTTTTTTCCCTCCCAACTCTCCTTTTCCCAAATTTCTGGTGTTGATATGCAAACATCTATGGGAGGATTTATCATGATAAGGATAAGAGTCAGCTAAAATTCTGGGCTAAACTGGGCTCCAGTTTAAAGTATCACTTTGTGACTTAAGATCAGATACTCAAACTCTTTGAATATCATTTCCTTCATTTTTGTAAGAATCATCATAATAATTCCCTTCTCCAAGTAGTGTTGCAAAATTCAAAAGAAATAATATAGGTAACAGTTAGTGGTCAAGGTGAGGCCCTGTTTGAATCCTAGGCATGGGTGTTCTTGCTGACATTTACATGTGGAAAGTGACTAGCAGGAAGGCAGGGTGTTCAATGTGTAGAAGTGCACCACAGGAATCAGGGCATGCAGGAGACTCAAACCTATTTGTCTCCAGATTTTCTTGACCCAATGCAACATCTGCATTCTTCTAGAAGATGCAGGAGGTCTCTTTTTAAAGTATCATTTCCTTTAGGCTTTGTAGACTGAGTGTGGGAGAGGTTGAGATGGTCAAGCAATCCACTGTGTCTGTCTGGACAAATTGGTAGTTACCCATACACAGATGCTGTGCTCAGCACCGACCTCAGGGAGTGAGATCCTTGGGGGTTCAGGGATGTGAACAAATCTGTCTTTGTACCCTCCTTGCTGAGTTCAGACGCCATTCAGTTAAAATGAACAGTGAGGTCAGCCCTGATGTAATGTGAAAGTGCCTCCCCTGCAGCGAGCATATGGCTCTGCCCTGCGTCTTTCTAACCCTTGCTACTCACACGACTGGAGCATCTCTCATTCCTGTGCCAGGATCAGACTTGGGCTTGAGCCAAGTGACATTCATGGGCCAGATGATTCAAAGTTATCGCCCACTTGCTTAATCTAATACAGAATGTCGTTTTCCTTGGCAATTTATATTCTTATCCTTTCTTTAGTTCTACAGATAGAGGATTTCTTACCTGTTCTCCTGCCAACTTCATGACCAACCCTGGACTGTACTCTTTTTGACCACCTGTACCTTCTGGAAGTTGTTGAAATCCTAAAACATTATCATGACACTTACCTTCCCACTGTCTCTATCAGTGGCCACTTATTTCTCTGCTGTGGTTTGGATAGAGCCTTGGATTTCCAACTTGGGTTTGGATCTTAGTCCTCAGAATGTATTATTTGTGTTATGGTTTGGATCTGGAATGTCACCCAAAGTCTTGTGTTGACTGCATGGTCCCCAAAGCAGCAAGGTTCAGAAGTAGAGCTTTTAGGCAACAACTGGATCATGAGGGTATTGACCTCACCAGTAATAGACGGACTCACTGATAGCTGAATGGACTAATGGGAGGCAGGACCTAGTTGGAGGAAGTAAGTCACTGAGGACAGGTTGTAGAAGGGTTTGTCTTCTTTATACCCCTTCCTTTCTTTCTCCCTTTGCTCCCAGTTGAGCTGAGCAGCTTCTCTCTGCCACACCCTTACTTTGAACGTGTAAGCCTCCATCTCACACACTGGCTCTGATGTTCTGTCTCACCTCAGGTCTAGAACAACAGAACTGATTGAGCATGGACTGAAGGCTCTGGCACTGTGAGCCCAGGATCTGAAGAAGGGTATTAGATAACACAAATAAATCCACAATGTCTCTTCCTCTAAGCTGTTATTCTCAGGTATTTGTTACAGGATGCAAAGCGAACACCACCTGTTGCCAACTCCGGAATCCACACCATTTTTGATGCAGTTTCATTCTCCTATCCCCATGTAATAGCCCCACCGGCTATTGCTTCCATTTTCATGTGTCCTTAAGGATTCTAGTCTTCTTCCAGGCCCTATCTCATCTAACCTTGCACAGTAGATGATGCACAAAATGCTTTCCTTTCTGATTTCTGATTTCTAAGTCCTGAGATCTTTCAATCAAGCATCATTCCAAACACACTACAATTGACTTTCCTCTTTCCATATAGAAACATGACACTTAGGAATGGGTGCTCCAGTCATAGCTGTGATTGTCTGCTTGGATCTCTCCTTCCTAACTGAAGGACAGGTTGCTGGAGGCTGGAAGGAGAGAGATAACATGGTCACATGCTCTCTCCATAGAGCAACCCACATCTGGTGACTGCTTGATGTGACCATAGCAACCAGAAGGAAAAGGGTTTAAAGGCCCAGGCCTTCATGACAATTCCATGGGGGTATCCGATTCTAGGGATCCCCATGAGGTTGACTGAGGCTGTGTGACGAGTCTTTTCTATTGCACATTAGTGCCTCCCTCCATTCCCTCCCCTGCAGGGATTGACCCTGAGGACATGGTTACTTTGAACATGTAAGCCTCCATCTCAGACACTGGCTCCAAGGACCCCAACTTGCAACAGCTGGATACAGCTATTTCTTGTTCAACCAAGTCACTCTCTATTGAATTGCCATCTTCTTTCTCTCCACCCTGTGGTAATCAGAATAGTGCCCTTGTCCCCAGGAACCATGCATGCGTTATCTTACATGGCAAAAGGAATTTTACAGATGTGCTTGAAGTCTGTAAATTCAGTCTAATCACATGAGGCCTTAAAAGGGGAAAATCTTTCCCAGCTGTAGTCAGATGTGTGACTACTAAGAATGGTCAGAGAGGTTGCTGCTTTGGAAGATGGAGGAAGAGGTTACAAGCCAAGGAATGCAGAAAGTCTCTAGAAACTGGAAAGGCCAGGTAAATGGATTCTCCCCTGGGTCTCCAGAAGGGAACACAATCACACCAACATGTTGATTTTATCCTAGTGAGACCCATATCAGATTTCTGATCTACAGAAAAATAAGGCAATAAACCTATGTTTCATTAAGCCACTGAATTTGTGGTAAATTGTTACAGAAGCCGTAGGAAACTAATACACTCTCTTGGGAACTGTCTTAACACTTGTTCTTTTGTATGACTTTGAATATACACTTAAGGCATTTTGGGCTATATGTTGTAAAACTACTTTCAATTCAACATTTTATGGTCCTGACCAGATTCCCTACTTCTCAACATTTTTCTTTTCCTTTTAGTGAAGCAATGTTCACTTGTCTTTCTAATGTCTCTGCTGAGGCAAGCTTAACGGAGATGCTGTGGGAAACATGTGGAACAGCCCGACACCAGGGTCAGGAATGACATGCATTTTCTTTTTGACTCAACTCTTCTGATCTATCTTGATATTGATGTCTAAATTTCCTGTTCTCATGACTCCTCATGGCCACGAGAAAAATCTTTCTTAACTTGTGATCAATTTATGAACCAAAACCTGATACTAATGGATTTTTGCCACTTTTCTCTTGATTAATGGACTTGTAAGTATATTTTTCTCTGGGAGAGGGAGTATGCTGAAAATAATTGATTAAATGTTGTAGGTGCCAAACTTAGAGGTGAGATCAGAGGTATCAGCGTTCTGGCTGCTGGGGAAAGTTCATTCAGCCTTTAAGGAAATTCTCTAATTTTAGTATTTTCAAAAATGTCCCTAGCCTGAATTTTGTCACAAACAAATATAGTAAAATACCACTGTAATTAAATACTTACAAATCCACTCATGAAAGACAACCGCGACACTGGAATGGGATAAAAATAGAGCCTCACGTGGCTCCTGGGTCCTCTCAGAGGTTAACCAATACAGCTGCCACTTTGTTTATTAATTGCTCTGTGATAAGAAAAGCAGAGCTGGCCACAAAATAATAATGGCAATACTAGAGTGATAATGGTGACTTTCTGCCATATTTACCTAGCTAGCTATGATTCTTGAGACACTTTCAAATTTCTCATCTGAGCTTTAAGTTCTCAGTATTTCCTTAAGAAATTACAGGCAACAGAGAGTTGAGCACCATTAACTCCACTTGACAGCTGGGGAAAACATGCTTTCATCTGAGTCTGAATTATTCTTGCAGTCAGTGACAGGTCCAGGGCTGGGGCTGGTATCTACCTTAACATCAGTATCTACTACAGCTCATTGAGTCTGGTGGTTCGAGTCACCCAGCACAGGATCAACCATTATTTCCAAAGATTTATACTTCAAACCTTTGGTTTCTGAAAACACTTGTCCTTTTATATTACACTCAACAGATAAAATAAAGTCACAAAAGAATTATACACTTAAGTTAGCTTGAAGAAGATCAATGAGTAGAATGAAGGATAAAGAAAATCATAAGAAACCTAGAAATGGATTGCAGACTATTCCCTGCCTACCAGGGCTTTTGATGCTGGCCACTGTTTTCTTAACAAACAAACAAACAAACAAACAAAAAACGAGGCAGTGGTTTCTCCTTTTTCTTCCCTCCTGGAACTTCACAATCATGGTTTTTGGAAAAATTTCCAGGAACTCTCTACATTGGCCTCTGTAAAGGGTTATTGGCAACATCATTACTTGTATCCCTGCACCAAGGTGGCTTGAACACTGATATCTTGAAACCCCCACTGGTCCACTGGTTTTGCTGACTTCTAGCATTTTCAGGCATGCCTAGAATCTCTGGTTGAGAGCAGCCTTAAATAGTCAAGAGACTTGTTATCAGTGGTTTATTTCCTTAACCTTGAGAAGGAAATGTGGTTTGTATTAGAAGTTCCCTCACATAGGCAGAATCAGTCACCATTCAAAGAGTCATTGGTCAATCAACCAATCCCAGCTGCATGATTGCTGTATGAACTCCCACCCAAGATTTTTCCTAGCAGGAATTTTCTGACACTATGGTTTTTCATGATGGAGCCCATGGTGTGCGTTCCCATATCACATACTTGAGCTTTAGGGAAGTAAAAGCCATTCAAGGACTACTCCAAGGCCTCTTTCATCAAGAAGAGGCCCATATGTCTAGTTTCTGCCACTGGGATATGAATGGAAGCGATGTGTGTCAATTGTAGGGTGCAGTTGGTAGGTAGTGGTATGCCATCTTCATTTTCTCCTTCCCAATCAACCAGTTAGATGCGTAGGATCCAACATAATATTCATTGGCCTTAGAAGAGAGTGAAGCCACAGACAGGAGCCGTGTGGGTTTCTGAATCACCATTTGGACAAATACCTAATTGGACCTCATTTGAGGGAAAAATGATACATTTTGCTCAGCTACCAAGATTTTGTTGTTATGTTATAACAGGTATTGTATTATAGATCCCAACAAAAAGATGCCCACTAGTATGTCAGACAGGTCCTCACCCCTGCCATCTTGGAGACAACCGCCTTTCTTCCTCACCTATATCTGAACAGCTTTTTTTTTTTCTCTCTGTGTTGTATAGAGCAGCTGGTCTGCTTGTCAAACACCCAGTAAATCTGTGGTTGGCAATAAAATAGTTTTCATCAGAAAGTGACCTTAAGATAACATTTACTTTGCTGAAGAAGTCATTCCAAACCTGAACTAGTAGCATCCCAATGCAGGCCCTCCTGGTGGTGTGAAACACGAAAACTAATGAAGTGTGGAGATTATTAATGACTTTATCCTCTCTCTCCCATTCCCTCTCCTTTTTCAAACTTGCAATTATGTTCAGCAGTGTCAGATCTGTTCATCTATTTTTGACATATAAATAGAACCTCTCTCTTTGGAATTTTGCAGAGGAGAGAGCCATGTGAATCTGCTAACTCAAGTCTGAAAGCAACTAGAATTGAGCTGGGAAGATACGGGCACAAGAACAGAAGATCTTCATTGGACCCCTACCCCTCAGGTTGATCACCGTCTCTCAGTGATTCCACTGATCTCAGAGGGGAAAAATAATTCTAGTTTTTCATGGTATCATCATCGATGATAACAGCTATTTTAGGAGATACAAGCATAGTAGCAAGTTCTAGAACATACTCACAATTTCTTTGGTCACAGGAGTCTTGTGAACTTCTATTTGTCTTCAAATAGTAAGCAAGATGGAGTCCTGTAAAGAAAGAGAGTGCAGCTATGAAACCCAGGAATGTTTAAATTGCCTTTTTAAAGTTCAATAACATTTATTCTTTCTAAAAATTATGAAGTAAACTAAAACATATAGATTAAGAACCAGGACACAGAACTCATCTATAATCCCACCATTCAGGTGTAACTACTAACAATGCATGGAACACAGATCGTTTCATGAAAAAAGATATAAAATCATTTTGGTTTACAAAATAGGAATCGTTCTTCACATAATGTTTGCAATTTGCTTTTGTCTTGTTGAATAAGACATTATGATAGTTCCCAATAATCCCTGCCTCCTCCTGGTCACATCAGGGTGTAATTGTGACTTACTTCTCACCAACAGAACAAGGAACAAGTATTGAGATGTCATTTCTGAGATTGGGTGACCAAAAGACTCTGTCTGCTGTTCAGTTCACCCTCTCTTGCTCTCTGACTTGCCTGCTGTGATAAGCCATTTGCTATGTCACAAACTCTGCTCTATAGAAGTGCTTATGTGGCAAGGAACCGAGGAACACCTCCGACCCACACCCTGGGAGGAACTGAAAACTTCCAACCACCACTTGAGCCAGCTTGAAAGTGGATCTTCTCCACTGTAAGCCTAGAGGTGGTGACTGGGGTCTCAGCCGACTCCTTCATTACTGTTTTGTGAGAAAACCAAGTCAGACCCAGGTAAGTGGTACCCCAAGTCCCTGACTTGCAGGAACTGTGAGACATGTTTGTTGTTTTAAGTTATTATTTTGTGGGGGAAATGCAGTCATAGATAATTAGTATGATCCACATATTTTTAGTAGCTGTTTAGTATTCCAATGTAAAATGTATCGTAACTTAAACATTTATTGTTGTACATTTTGGTTATTTTGTTTTCCTATTATAGATGAGGCTGGAATGAATATCATTTTAGTTAAATCTTGGTGTACATTCTTCATTTTAAGGATAAATTCCTTGAAGTGGAATAGTTGGATTTTAAAGAGTAAGCATCATTTAAGGCATTTAACAGGCTACTTTTCAAACAGTTTCTGGCAGGGTTTTCCCCTTTTACACTCCTGCTGTCTATAATTTAGAGTGTATTTTTGGTTAATTCTAACCACTGATATTTGAGCTGTGCTTCCATGAAAATCAATTAGTGTCAAAAACAAAACCAAAAATTGAAAATTAAGGTTGAATCTTAAAATTTACTAATTTGATGTTAAAGAATTTATTCAAAATACCATTGTGAAATAATTTTAATGAATTTAACCACCTTAAAATTGGTATTGTTATCTTTTAGTGCACACTGAAGTTCTGAAGATAAGGTGATGCTTTAGTATCCCAGAACTTTGGAAAAGAAAGTAAAATTCCTGAAGATGAAGTCAGCATACAACAGGCTATTTTGAATAAGTTTATTTAAGCCACATAAAGGGTTGTCAATAAAAATTCAACTTTTGTATTACAAGTTTGACCAACTGAATTCAAAGGATATTCTTTTTTTTAAATTTTTATTTTTGAACAACCATACAAATTTTTAACACAATAATATAAAATATGTATAGTTTCTGGATACTAGATTTACCCCCAGGAGTGCCCCCCCCCAATTTCCCACCCATATCCCTCCTTCCCTTACCCACAATATCTCTAAAAAAGTATTAGGCTGTATAACATTACAACTTATCTGGATTTAACACATGATAATAAACCACTTTCTAAATGGCCAGGGTCTAGTTCCAACCTCCACAGATGAGTGGAGACATTTGACCCTTGGTTCTCTTGGTTAAGCTGATTTTACTAAGCATTATTTCTTCCATAGCCATCCATTTACCTTCAAAGGCTGCAATATCATTGTTTCTAATTGCTGTGTAAAATTCCATGGTATATATGTACCACAGTTTTTGGATCTATTCATCCAGTGAGGGACATCTGGGTTGTTTCCATAGACTAGCAATAGTAAATTGAGCTGTTATGAACATAGATATTGCTATGTCACTATAATATGCTGATTCTAAATTCCCTGGAAAGATACCCAGGAGAGGAATAGCAGGATCATATGGTGGGCTCATCCCTAGTTTTTTGAGGATTCTCCACACTGCTTTCCAGAGGGGTTGTACCAGACTGCAGCTCCACCAACAGTGTGTTAGTGTCCCTATCTCTCCACATCCCCTCCAGCATCTATTATTGTTTATTTTCTTCATTTTTGCCATTGTGACTGGCGTAAGGTGATATCTTAATGTGGTTTTCATTTGCATTTCTCTAATTACTAGAGATTTAAAGCACTTTCTCATGTATTCATATTTGTATACATAGATAGTACCACCATTTCCAAATTGCAACCCCCATTGTTGGAAAAGAATAAATATTTTAATGAATGTTATATATTTTAACAGGCTTTGAACCCTGCTGTTGGCTTAAACTAAGGGTGCAATTTCAGGCATCTAAATAAGTAAATAAATGAGGAAGAAAATCCATGTTAATTGCAGTAATTTGTGGTACTTCAAATTCTTAATTAAGAAATAAAATAGGATTCATTAACCATGCCCATTGTAGATGGCATACATAGATCACCATTATGACCAGCACAAGACCCAAAGTCATTGCCATAAATGAAATAACACAGAGAGATTACTGGCATTATTGGTCCAAATGTGCAGGCACAAGGAGGGAGGAGTGAGAGCCATGCAAAGGGCCTGTCCTCCATAAGGTCTTCTTTGTGTTACAGAGATTACCTCATTCCAAAACATTTCCTCTGGACAGAAATTCCTCCCTTTCCCTCTTAATCTTAGGTATGGGTTCTTCCTTCAAGGCTCCCATAAACTTCTCTGAGTCTATCTGGCAACCCTGCAAGTGCTTGCCTCTTCAACTTTTCCTCGACCCCCTGCCCCAGGTTATTTGGGTGCCTGGACTTGAGGTGAGTGCCTGCCTTGTTCCCTTGGTGAGTCTTAACGGTCTTCTACAAAGGAGGGAGGAAGAGAAGAACTTTGTTTATTAGCAGAGACACTGACTCATGCTACATTTTGAAAGCATTGTACCAATGGAAGAGTGTGTAATTTATCACTTAAAAAATCACTTTTGACTAGGAAAAATGCTTAGGTGGACAGGATACCAGACATTAACTGGGACTTTTCTGGAAAAGCAGGATGCTTGGTACCCTAATGAAAACTCACATAGATCCCCAGAGCGGGGGCAAAATGGGGTTGAGCACAGGTTTTCAGGCATATATAAGAGGGAGTTTTGCTTTGGTGATGTGAACCATGGGGGTGATATCACACACGTGTGAAAGAAAGATCATGGATGTATCCAGCCGTGGAGAGAGAAGGCTGATCATTGTGTTTCTGGAGAGAACACAAACGCAGACTGATGCATCTTTTTCCTGCTGGCCTACTCATTTTAGTACTGATGTCCAGGCAGGTGTGGATACTCCATACGTCCATGGGCTGGTGTGGACGGCCAACTGTGGTCAGATCAGCAGTGAGCAGTGGACATAGCATGAGCAATTTGGAGAATTCTGATGGAATCAAGATGAAGGAAAGAAAGGAGATTTTCCACTGATGATTTCTAAAGGGAATTAGAAGTGTTGCCTGGGATTAGACATTAACGCATTGAGAGCAGACAGGACAGGTTTTTGACGTTACCTACAGAGCTGAAGAAAATTAGAAAGGGACATGCAGATCTTCCAAACGCTCGGTATATTCCCATAAGAAGTCATAAGAGTAGTCCCAGACACACTTCTTGTTCTCAGCTGATTTGTATAGATTGCTTGAGTCAAAGCCTCCTCCCTTTTGGAAGGGAAATAAGAGAGAAACCTCCTCTGGTAGTTCTACTGACTGATCCATGCTGGTCCTTTCTTGGGGAGGCCACCCACCATGCTGAAGACACCGGTGGAATTCAAAAGGGGTCATAAGAGTGTCCATGTCATGCAGGATTCTAGTTCCCACCGGATCTTTCCTCCCTGGCTGCATCTGGACAGAGTTCAGTCCACTGTAGGACTCAAGGGCTTGCTGCTGTAGCTGATAGGCTATATATATTTCTTACCAAAATAGGGTAGAAAGAAGATGTACTATGAAGATAAGGACTTTAGAGGCCTTAAATGCAGTCACGTTTCTACTATTCTAAGAATTTCTTACTTGTTCTTTTATGTATTTATTTTATTTAACAAATATTTATAAAGCACCTTCTCCTTTCTAGATATAGCATTCAGTGCTGGAGATTCATATGAACTGTCAGGGATGCACAGTCTTTTAAAAGTCACTTCTAATTTTATAATGGTTGTGTTATGACAGCCCTGCTCACTTGCTCATTCCAAAACAATAAGGAAAATGTGAAGCAGAAATGCAAAGGGAAGCTTTGCTGACGAAAGGCTGCCCAAAGCAGGAAAGTTCCAGTCCAGGGCTCTAAGATGAAGAAAGCTCTGTGCTGCCACAGATTGTGAGCAAAGCTAGCAGACCAGGGTTTGTGAATAAGGGCAGGAGGGTCACTGTTTTTTGGAAACAACTAATCCAAGGTGTATGGGCTGCTGAGAGGGCTTCATTAAGATGCTGTTTGGCTTCATTAAGATCAGGAAAGGTGGAATAAGCAGGAAACACCTAGACATACTCCATAAGTTTATCTGTTGGAAAAGAAGATCATAGAAGAATGTTGTACTCAAATCAGTCTACTGGCTGCCAGTCTCTTCTTCTTTTCTGGAAAGAAGTGAAGGCTAAATCAACATGTGCACATACACATACACACAACTCTGTGTTAGAGGGAGTATCCCTAACATCAAGAGAGATTACACCGAATGCTTTAGTATATTGGAAGCCCCCACAAACTATTCCAAATGACTGACTAAGAAAGAGCTTATTAGACTGGAGCAGTGGCTAGAACGCTTGCCTGGCATGTGTGAGGACCCACGTTCAAACCTTAGCACCACATACACAACTAAGTGTTGGAAAAACAAAGGCCAGATGAAAAAATAAATAAAAATTAATTCTCTCTCTCTCTTTCTCTCTAAAAAATGAAAGAGCTTATCTCAGTCAAAAAGGAGGAAGAATAAAAAAGAAACCTTTAGAAAAGCTCTATAAATATACAGTAAGGGAAGATAATAATCAGAGAAATCATATAGACACAGAACACATACTAAATCGTGTTGCCATCAAACAAAAGGAAAATATGCCAATCAATTATCATAGAACCAATAAACAAATACAAAATCATTGAGCCTAAGGAAACAAGAATGTGAAGAGGGAACCTACAGAGTGGGAGAACACCTTTGCTAACCACTTTTCTGTCAGAGGATTAATATCCAGAATATACAAAGAACTAAAAAACTTAACACCTTATAATATGCCAATTCTAGTTCTATTGCTTCATCAATGTTTATAGCAGCTCAATTTACTATAGCTAAATTATGGAACTAACCCAGATGCTCTTCACTTGATGAGCAGATTCAAAAACTTTGGTGCATATATACAATGGAATTCTACTTGGCTATTAGAGAAAATGATATTATGCCATTGGAAGCCAAATGGATGGAGATGGAAAAAAATTATGCTAAGTGAAATATCCCAAACTCAGAGACTGAAGGGCCAAATGTTTTCTCTCATTTGTGGAAGCTAGAATATAACTGCAAACAGTGTGATAGATGGCTAAGCCAATAAAAACTTCAACTTGTATGAATTTTTTCACGAACAGGGGGAACCTTGCCTAGGATGCTGGGGTATGTAGCCAGGGGAGCAGGGAGGAGGGGAGGGAATAGGAAGGATATCAAGGAGCCTGGAGAGAGGGAGTATGGGGAAATCAACTCAGAGGGGAACCTTCGACTTCCATGAGAAATCCATTTAACATGGAGGTTTAATAGGGGGAAACATGGAAACATGGGGAACCCAAAGGGGAAACCATGGAATGGCATCAGGTTTGGATTGCTCTGTCATTATACATTTGTTCTTGAATGCTTGATAATGATTCCCTCCTAACTGTAAGACCATATTTAATGAATAAAAATAAAATAATATAAAAGTTTAAAATGACAGGACCCCAAAATGCACATATTGATATTCAATAAACACTATGAAATAGCTGCAAAAACAAAACAAACAAACAAAAAACTTAACACCTAACCCCCCCCCAAATTAACAAGTGAGCAAATGAACTAAACAGATGCTTATCAAAAGAACAAATATGAATGCATATTTTGAGAATATGGGAGTTGGCAAAGACTTCCTCAAGAAGATTTGCAAAGAGAAAGAATTAAAATCACGACTTAATGAGTGGGATGCCATTAAATTAAAAAGCTTTTGCTCAGAGAAGGAATTGGTCAGCACTATCAAGAGAGAACCTACAGAATAGGAGATAATCATGGCCTGTGATTCCTCTGACAGGGGACTAATATCCAAAATCTACAAAGGACTCAAAAAACTTAATATCAAAAACACAAACAATTCAATCAATAAATGTGCCAGAAAGCTAAATGGTCACTTCTTAACAGAGGAAATTGAGCAAGCCAGTGAATACTTGAGAAAGTGTTCTAAATCACTAGTAATCAGAGAGTGCAAATCAAAACTACATTAAGATTTCACCTCACTCTAGCCAGACTGGCAAAGATGAAGATTATAAACAGTAAAAAATGCTGGAGGGGTTGTGGGGAGATAGGAACACTAGCACACTGTTGGTGGAACTGCAGAGTGTATAACCACTCTGGAAAGCAGTGTGGAGATTCCTCAAAAAATTAGGGTTGGATCCACCATATGACCCAGCTACCCCTCTTCTGAGGAGTTAGAATCAGCACATTGCAGTGACACAGCAAAATCAAAGTTCATAGCAGCTTAATTTTCAATAGCTAAATTATGGAATCAACCCAGATTCTCCTCACTGGATTAATGGACCCAAAAGCTCTAGTATATAAATACAATGGAGTTCTTCTCAGCTATTAGAAACAATGAAATTGCAGCCTTTGAAGGTAAATGGATGGCAATTGAAGAAATGATGCTGAGTGAAGTTAAGTTAGCCAAACCCAGAGCCAAGGGCCAAATGTTTTCCTTCAATTATGAAGGCTATAGTAAGAACCAGGCTTGGGTGAAAGGTGGTCAAATTCATGTATTATACTCACCAAAGGAATAGCAACACATAATTTAGGAGAACCATAGACATGTAGGTGGGGAGGGGAGAGGAAGGGGAATGAGAGAGGGAGGGAAAATAAGAAGGGATCTAGGGAGACAATCAACAATGTAGGATACTCTTGACCCCTTTCCCAGAAGTCAAATAATATTTATGCAATAATTTAATTCTGAAAAATTCACAATCATATATATATATATATATATATATATGTACATTTATTTCTGTTATAAGGGCATAGTAAAGAAGAATCTAGAGACTGGGATGTGGGCAATATGGGGGTCATTATGGTTTAATATCAAGTGCATATCATATTGTTATTTTATACACATTTATGATAATAAAACAATTCAACTCCTTAATTAAAACAACAACAACAGCAACAACAACAACTAGGAATGGAAGCACCACATGACCCAGATATATACTGATCTTTGGTATTTATCCTGAAGAATTTAAGTCATATTATAGGGATATAGGTATACCCATGTTTATAGCAGCACAATTCAAAATAGCCAAACTATGGAACCAGTCTAGGTATCCATCAATGGAATGGATAGATAAAATATGGTATATCTGCACAATGGAGTTTTATTCAACCACAAAGAAAAAATGAAATTATGTCATTTGCAGGAAAATGGATGGATCTTGAGACTATAATGTTAAGTGAAATAAGCCAAGCTCAAAAGTCTGCAGTCATATGTGTTCTCTTACATGTAGAAGCTAGAGGAAAAAGAAAAGAAAGGCATGTGTGTATGTGTAGGGGGATGGCTCATGAAAATTGGAGAGAGATTAATAGGATAGAGGAAAGGGGAAATACTGAGGAATGATTTTGGCCAAATTATATTTAAATATTGTGTGCCGTATGGATATGTAACAACAAATCCCACCATTACGTACAACTATAATGCACCAATCAAAATATGGAAAACCAAACAAAACAACAAAAATTTCAGCAAATCTTAATGAAGAAAATTACTTGTATAAAACAAAAGCTCTAGGAAGACATGTTAAGAAAACTGAAATTGAGCAAAAATGAGCTGACAGAGAGAACTCAGAAAATTAGTAGAGAAGTAAAAGGTATTCTGAAAGCTAGGAACCAATCAGAGGAGACAAAAAGGCAAACAGACAATGCTTGAAATACAAAAACAGACATAAGAACAGTATTTATGAAGTGGGCAAGACACAGTGATAATGCACAGTTAAAAAGGATTAAGAAAGATGTTATGTGGAAGATAAATGGATCCAAATGGTCTATGCATAAGCATCAATTAAACAATTGAGGAAGAGTACTGAAAAAAAAAGAACAGAAAATGTATTTGAAAGAATAAAAATTTTCCTGGAAATAAAGTATTTAAGTCTGCAAAGAAAGCAAAGGAAAAAACAACAAAAAATAAAATATAAACCCCAATGGTGAGGAAATCCTCTTTTGCCATCCAAATAAGAAAAAATCAACACAAGCAAAAAAAAAACAAAAAAAAAAAAAACCAAAACCAAATGCAATATTTCTTTCTGAAGGAGGAAAATTAGATTGGTTTCACAGCTTTCTATAACGACCAGCTGCTTACAAAACCTCATTAACAATTAAATAAGAACAGAATTTTTTTTATTTTCCAACTCTTGCTCGGGTACAAATGTTGAAAGAAATAACTGTAACACAGCATGCACAGTGACCTGGATCTTTTCTTAAAGACACCAGAGGCTGAACTTCAACCAGCCAGCAGAGAATGGAGAAACTATGTCAGAAAGATTGGGGTGAGTTTTTAATGAATTTGATATATGATTGAATCAAACAAATAAATAAACAAATAAACCTGGGTTAATTATGGTGGAGAAAATAATGTAAATATTAATAAGCTACCATAACATTTAAAACACCGAAACTAACAAAAATTTTAAAAGAGGCTAGAGAGAAGGTGGCAAATAGCCAATGATCAAAAGTTACTACTTCAGGGTGATGAATCAAGTAATGGACATCTGTGTTAAGAGGCATTAGTAAAAATGAGCAGAAACAATATCATTGTCATCATCATCGTCACCATCAACACCATCATCACCATCATTTAAAATTTCATATGGAAGGAAAGTCAGAGTCTGGAAAAGAGGAAATGTATAATTTTCATTATCTTGCAGAGTTGGCAATCAATAGCTGAGGATACAGAGAATAAACACATTTTATAGTATTATAAAGATAACCAGTGAAAGAGTAAAAAATATTAAGACCTTTTGGGATATCTCTATGAACCCATATGCAAACTACATTAAAATAAACACTACAGACCATAAGTAAAAGATAAAAAAGAAGCAATAGAAGCAGGAAGTATAAGATGTTAAGACAAATAATAAGCATATCTATGTTATCAAAAATATAAATGTAAAAACGTATCAAAGTAAATCTTAGTTTAAATTACAAAATAAAATCAATTCAATACTGTCAGCAAGAAACTATTAAAACAAAATGACTAGAAAATTGAAAATTAAAATAAAAATGGACAAATGTCTAAGCAGAAAAGTTAAACAAGCAAAATCAAATAAAAAAAAACAAACTTAGAGATCCTAATTTCAATGTCAGAAATGTATCAGACAAGGTTGAATTCTGCCTATAAAACAGTAAATGACAAAAATATATAAATTTCTTAAAACTTACAATGATGCTCTAAGTATTATGAATGTTTATGCAACAAAAAACATAGCTTCAACATTTATTAAGCTATAAGGTAGTACATATGAAAGGAAAAGGCAGAGATAAATCAATAGAAAGAGATACCATTTCTTTCTTTCTTTCAAAGAGAGAGGGACAGTGAGAGAGACAGAGAAACAACTTTATTGAGTTTTTCACATGGCCTTCATTGCTCCAACACTAAATTGTGTACATGGTACTGGGATTTGAACCTGGGTCCTCGTGCTTGCCAAGCAAGTGCTGAAACCACTGAGCCACCGCTCCAGCCCTGAGATACCATTTCTTTAAATAAATAATAGAATGGTCTTGGAGTCATATTTCACTTTCAGATTATCTTTGTTTTTCAACTCCCTACATTTGTACCAATAGCTATAAGAAAATTCCAACAGCGTCTCCCCTCTTCTCAATGCATCTGTAGCTCCCCAGACCACAACGGAAGTCTAAATTCCTCTGTTCTCTGGGCCTGCTCTCCAGACATCTCCTCATGTGTACAGAGACATCCCACAACTAGGCACTCTTTTTTCCATACCACCTTGCCTTTGCCTTGGCCCATGGTGTTTCTTTCTCTAGATACTTGTTATTCCCTATGACAGCAAGTGAACATAACCGTTAAGACTTCATGAACATGTTACATCTTCTGGGAAATCTTTGCCTCTGACTCCCACCATGCACAAGACACAATTAGCAGATGCTCAAAGCACACTGTAACTAACCCAACTGTTTAAGATAGAGGCAACAAGCTGGAGGCGGTGGCGCATACCTGTAATCCCAGCTACTCAGGAGGCTGAGGCAGGAGGATTACAAGCTCAAGGCCAGCCTCAGCAACTTAGTGAGACCCTGTCTTACAATAAAATATAAAAAGGGCTGGGGATGTGGCTCAGTGGTTAAGTACCCCTGGATTCAATCCATGGTACAAAAAAAAAGAAAAGAAAAAGAAAAAGCAATGGAGATACCTTCATTACCCTTCTTTCTTTATTCCCTGTATACAATCAGGTACCAATACCTTCTAACTCTTCCCTGTTTTTCTTCATTTCCTCTGCAACACTCAACCTTCACCCACTGCATTTCTGAGCCCCTTTCTCTGAGTATTTATTTTGCTGCCAGTCTAACCCTCCACTGTTGATTCAGCATTGTGTTCCTGCAGCCATCTACCAGCTGATCAAGCCATCTGCTTTTGCTTCCAGATCTCCAGTGGGTTCCCCTTCCTTTAAATCAATTTCTTCATCTAATAGCAAGAATTTCTGCACCAGGACATGATGCCCTTTCCAAAGTGATAGTCTGCTCCTCTCAGGTCTCACCCTCCCTGATTATCCGCCTCACGCCATGCACGTGCATCATTTCTATGGTGTTCCTGATGTGCTCCTTAGCGACCTTCCTCATGTCTTTTCTACTTTCCTTCCTCTCTGCCTACCTATCTAAATCCTGTTTCAAGATCAGAGGCAACCCTCCCAGGACCATCAGTCCACAGATCTCTCCTTTGAGCTCTTCTGACATTTATTTATTTATTATTATTATCTTTTTTTCTTCTGACATTTATAATCAACACCTCAGTTTGCCTTTTACCTAAATCTGCGCTGTGAGTTGTGCTTTGTGCACGTTTTGTTTCACAGTAAGCTTTGGGGATTATATCTTGTGCTGCTTCTACATTATCCTCGACATCTTGCAAGGGACTGAGAATATAGCAGGTGCTTAGCAATCATCTATTCTTTTTAGAATATGAAATCTATTGCTTCCGTCTCTGTCACTTAGCAGGATGCCAGCTCACTTGAATTGATTCACTGCGTTCTCCTTTCCTCGGTTAGAATGACCCCAATTTCTAATTGTCATCTCCTAAGTATTCACCTGCCCTAATTAAATACAATGGAATTGCTTAATACTTCAAAAACTTCTTCCCTCCCATCATCTCTGTGGACCCTCACATGATGCTGTGCAGGAATTGTCAATTTATTTTACAAATGGGGCAATAAAGTCAAGAGTCTAAGACCTCGCAGCATGTCATTGGCAAAAGTGGGGACAATCCTCCTTGCTTCTGCTTCTGAAAGTGCAGTATTCTTTACAGCAGAGCAAACTGCTGTACTACCTCGAGTTTCTAGAACCTCTCTCTGGAAGTGTGAATGTGTATTTTTAAAACATTGATTTTGCTCACATTTCTCTTCATTTTGCTTTGGTGTCTCCCTCCTGGTGAAGACTTTGCCTTCTTCCCTGATGGCAAGCATTCCTTTCTTTTCTGAATGATGGCCTCACTCCTTCCCCCTTTGGTTCCCTTTGCTTGAGTTTCTACTTAGCCAGCTACCCCCTGGAGAACCGTTCTGGCTTAATGCTTCCTGCATCCTTTCAAAATTGTTCTTGCTCCTCTGCTTGCTCAGGATCTCCTGCAGGGCTGTTTTCCCAGCTAATGAAGAGTCTCCAACTGCAGGCACTGCCCCTGACCAAGTGTCCTGATCCTGCTGGGAGGTGAGGGGTGGGGGGTGGCAGTCCCTGCTTGACTCTGCAGAGGTAGGCAGAGGCTCTGTTGACACAGCACTGGTGAGCCCTGGGACTGACTGGCACCTGATTTTGTTTTGACTAACACTTCTCACCCCTACCCTGCAACACTGTCTTCAAATTGATTCAGTTTCCTGTCCTCCAGGAGCGCTCATTCGTAGAGTGTTTTTTCTTTCTCTAAATGGTTCTATGCTATCACTTCATAATTTGTGTGCAGGGGAGGATGGGGTGAAGGTAAGTGACATTTCTAACTCAGTCTGAGTAGGAGTGACTTTATATTACATGCTTTGGAAGGTGGTTGGGATCTCCTTTTGGCCCAATTGTCCCTGAGGTTAAGTTAGTATTTAGTCGTTTCAATCATGGTAGTGGACATCTATTATCTTTAACCCCTCCTTTCTCACCAACTGTAAAGGGAGCCAGGTAACCCAACACGGGTGAAGCATAGAACTTTATCACTCTGGCTATCAAATTGGCCTGAGAGGTTAGCATGGGACAAGCCAGGCCAATCAGTTCCTATCTTGGAGTTGCCCAGAGGAAGCCAATGTTCCTTTCTGGCTATTGAACTGTCAGGGTGCCAGGCTCTCTGGGCTGATACCAGATTCTTAAAAACAGTCAGTTTGAAGAAATGATATAACATCCACAGGAATATATGATTGGGGACTGAAGAGGGGTGGTATTAATAGCCCCGGTTCTAGTTATTCACGAGGCCAGCTCTGACACCTGGGCATTCAGGAGCTTGGCTCCATGAGCCTATAAATCACCTTTTACTGCTTAAGCCAGTTTGATTTGTTAATTGCAACCAAGAGAGTCCTGGCTAACATAATCCCTTCTGTCAGTGACTTCCATCACGCGTCCCAGCTGTCCTTGTACTGTCTCCCAACCACCCAAAGCCAGGTGTTCTTACACAGTAGCACTGCGAGCTTCTCAGGGATTGATTCCTGCCTGCTATGAACCCTGAAAATCCCACCCCCACATGGCCACCGTCCCATCATCTGCAGATGAGGCATAAACTGCTTGTGTCCTGCCAGAATCAGAGATCCGAGGATAGGGGTCTCGCCTGCTTTGTCCATGATATGCCCATCTGTTTAGTTGGGGCCAGGGGCACAGAGGGCATATGATGAATATTTGCTGAATGGGACAATCAGCAAGTTAGGCCATTCATTCACATACAGAACTACACAGGGGGCTGAGCCACCTCTTTTTCTGCTTAGCCA
Organism: Aplodontia rufa; assembly: GCA_004027875.1. Classification (NCBI taxonomy): domain Eukaryota; kingdom Metazoa; phylum Chordata; class Mammalia; order Rodentia; family Aplodontiidae; genus Aplodontia; species Aplodontia rufa. The sequence continues at coordinate 5,264 of PVKS010003473.1, read as the reverse complement.
TCTCCAGCTGCTGACCACTGCCTTCTGAATTTGCCCCCTTTCTTTCTCTAAGCTCAATCTACCTCTTTAGGGTTGTCTCTTGCAACTCCCTTACTGGTTCAAAGAGCCTTCTAGTGTGCAGTAGGAGATTAGGCAACCTCACCATGGTCTGCAGTCCATTTCTGCAGCTTCTGTGCCCTGGGATGACAATTGCATCCATCTGGGCTGCACATTGTCTCTGCATTCTACAGTCCCATGCCTTGAACTCATATGGACCTCATATCTCGTCCTCTTTTTCAGAAAAAGTCTCATGGTTTGCTGAGCCATCAGAGAACAGTCTCTAGACTTGAGTCTCTCTAACTTGTACTAGTATGAGTTCCTGGTGCACATACCATCCCTCCCTCAGAGACCTCCAGGCTCCCTGGGTGAGGCCTCCTGACTCTCTTTGTTCACAGTCCTCCCCCCCATGCCTTTCTCTTCTCCATCACACACCACTGCTTCCCTGCCAACCAGGTCCAACTCAAACTCACTCATGCCAGTGAATACAGCCATACTGCAGCAATTCAGTGTAAAGCAGCGAGCTCTGACCTGACTGGGACAAGCACATGGAACCAGGCTGTGTGACTCATGTGCCAACTGACATGATCATGTCACAGACCTTATGGGTGCATGGCTGACAAAATAAATAAATACATACTTAGCCAAAGTACTCGATATGGAAATGCTAGTTACTGTTGTTGGGGCACCTAGAGGATCAGGAAGACTCTTTTCTTTCTATTTCTTCTCAGTGCAGGTCTGTCCTATTTGCAAAACTACAGTTTTCTCCATGCCGTACTTAGCAATGTGGCTCCCACACATCAGCCCTTTCATGGGTTCCTTGGTCTGGCTGTCTCTCTATTAGTCAAGCAGCCAGTTACTGTGCACTTGGAGTTGATTCCTGGGCACAGGGGCCCCACCTCTACCTCTAGGAAAGCATTTCCTAATCCAGTGCTATCTGCCCGACAAAGGCTGTGAGCTGCCTGTCCTAGGTGGCTTTTTATGGTTCTCCTGAGGTAGGGCACTGATGAAGGATGTAGGGAGGTAGGGGGGAAAGGAAAGATGAACAAAGGAAGGAAAGGATGGAAGAAGGGAGGAATAGAGGACAAAAAAGGAGGAAGGACGAGTAGGAGGGAGGCCCGTGGCTCAGATCCAGGCCCTTGTATTTCTGCCATGGGAGGCCAGAGAAGGCCCTGGCTCTGCCATGAACTCCCTGCCTGTGCCCACTTACTGCCATGCTCTGGGACTCAGAGTGATGAGACAAACTGGGTGAGATGAGACAAAATAGCCTGGCTGCTTCCTGTGCCCCCATTTGCCACGCTCTTATTTTCCCCTGTGCGTGCATTGGATGCACGAATGCAGTTGCTTTGGTAGCTACACCTCGCTTACAGAAATCCTCAGATACAGCCAAGGGCTACCGGGCGCTGCCTTCTCTTCACCTCTGCTCATGCTCTGCATTCTCTGCTTGTCTCACTCTTTGCCTTTCTGCCCTCAAGCTGGGGCCGGGTGATCGCCTTCTCCCCTCTTTCTGCCATTTCTCTCTATCCGTTCATTGTGTGCTTCTGTCTCTTTTGGATGCTCAGCTCCTCCCTGCTACTCTCCTCCCTGCATGCATTTTGGCTTCCCCTCCTGCTCCATCTCATTGCCATGATGCTGCCTCGGTGAGAAGGGGACAATCTATCTGTCAGAGACAGGCTCCGCCAACCTCGACCACCTCTCTCCCGCTGCTGGCAATTATCCGCAGGTTGGCACCGGGCCCGGAAACTGCCGCTTGCACCGCCCTGCAGCCCGGGGCCTGCTCCTCCATGCCAGCCCCCTTGGAGGATCACTTGGTGCTGTGCCCAGGATGTGACAACCTGCAAAGGTCACACACACTCTGGAGAAGATGGACTGTTCTGCGAGTGGAATTGACGTTGGGCAGATTCGCAAACGACCCTTCAGACTTTCCAGCTTTTCCCAGAGTGAGGCGAGTCAGCAAAACAGGGAAAAGAAGAAATTATATCCAACAACACACCCTTTACTTACATCTCAACATTTACCTACTTTTTTATTTCCTTTTTTAAAAGGTGGCTTTGGAATCTACCTTATTTGAAATTTTATAATGAATTCATCCAGAAAACTTCTTTGGAAGTTGATAGAATGCTGAGTACTGACTGGGAGTGGACCTGACATTTGTAGGATGCCGTGCAGCTCTGCAAACAGTCACAGTGATGGTCTGATTCTCTCTCTGCCTCTGTCTCTGTCTCAGAAGGTGATGGGATTTTAGGGCAGACAGGGACTTGTGAGGTTACTTATTCCAAACCCTTCAGGTTAGAGATGGGAAATATGAGGGTAGAGAGGCTATGATACCCTCAGTGAGCCAGCTAGTTGCTAGCTAGGATGAAAAGAGTTGATGGTTAGTTCCTGAAATGCTGCTACATCCCCGACAAGCCTGTTGATGGGTATAGTAGAATTCTGCAGTATTGAGGGAGGAAACTGGGCTTCTGGGAAGATAAATGATTCTGCCCAGTTCACTGAGTTATTAGGGATTAGGATTCTGATTTTTCATTGATTTAAAAAGATGTCCTAACTGGTCAACTAACCTGGAAAAGTGCCCTAGTAGTGGAGATATTAGGGAAGGGGATGCTCACTCTGGGCGGACTTGCACCTCTTCAGCATGGGAGAAAAGCCCTATACTAAAGTGCTTAATCAAGTTCAATGGTGCTTTGCCTGTCGTGTGTCCTGAGTTCAGTCCATGGAATGTGAGCCTATGTCCTCTGTGCATACAATGCTGCACTGTACATGCTGGCACTCAGAGACCTTCAGTGCTATGGGATTGTATGGCCTGTGCACCACCAGCCCTCTAGAGATTTAGCTCTGTGCTCTCAACACTGGGAATACCCCAACTGGAAATGGAAATATGCAAAACAAAAAAAAAATGAAAGGTTAGAGACTATCCTACACACCTGGCTCTGACCAGATCTGGCTCACTCCTGGGTCAAGGGTAGAGCCACAAACAGCCTTGGTCTTTCTCTGGTGGCCTTCAGTCAATCATAATAGCTTCCTTTACTGAGCACCTACAATGCACCTGATACTGGGGTCTTCCAGGCTAGGTGCTGCCTACACATTGCTTCCCTGAACCCTTACCACTGTCCCACGAAGCAACATCAATGCCATCTGCTTTTCCAAGGTTTTGGGAAGCTAAGGCCAGATAGCTGCATGGTGAGGGGGCTGGGTGTTCCTGATCACTTTACCCAGCTGTTTCCTCATTTACCTGATTTACAGGGAGCTGAGGTTAGAGGTGGTAAAGGGGCAGGGACTTCATATGGTGACTTGGTGGCGCATGGCTTGTGCCATAAAGGGAAGCAGGCCACCCTGTGAGTGGTCACAGATGGAATTGTTAATTTGGGGCTGAAGAGGTTTGTGCATTCCCTGGGCTCCCAAAGGATTCTGTATCAGAACGCATTATAAAAATGGACATTTGTCAGACAATTACTATGAGGGAAACAAAAATTAGTGTATGTTCAGCAGGTTTTGTTTTCAAATGAAAGGGACCATCATAATGATGTTAGTGACAGAAACAGAGATGGTATATTCAATAGCTTATAAGTGACAAGCCATTTGCTGAGTGCCTCATTTTTTCTCCACAAAACTCTGAAAATTAGGCACGATCCCAGTTTTTTGCCAGCAAAGCAAAGATGTTAACACAAAACAAAAACAAAACCTCCATGAAACCTCTGAAGATTCAGGTGTCGAACGAGGACTCAAATGTCAATTCGCCTGCTTTCAAAGCTTTTCTGCCGCAGACCTCTCAAGGAATATGTACTACCATTTAGAAAGCCTACCTACTAAATAATTAAAACTTCAGAATTTCCCCAGTACTTACAAGGCTATATTTCAATTACCTGGAACAGTCTGAGGCAGAACAGCCTCCTCAACTCCATTTTAAATCGCACATTTCAGGACCCAGACTCCAGTGGACAGTATATACCTCCTGCCTCGCAGCCTCACAATGGGGCTCTAAAACTGGGGAAATTACGGGCCCTGCTAGATGGTGCTCAAGTCCCTCGCCTGCTCGGAATGCAAGACACTGGCCCGAGGACTCTATGGAAACCAGGGCTTGGCTCCAGCAAGTCAGCCAGCTCTAAAAGTCTATGCCTTTGGTACTGAAGTTTTATTTTCCTTTTCAATGCTGTTATGGGGACAGTTGAAGAAGAAATTCCCTATAGCTCAACAGACTCTAGATTTATGGAGTAGTATGAAAATATTTGCCCTGTGTTTGAAACTGCTGAAGAGGGAAAAAGAAATGTTGTTGTCTGTGGATTTATGAAAGTAGAAACATTGATTTGTTTTGCTTGGGGTTTGTCTCTCTTTTAATGATAACTTGGTGTTTTCTGAGGCATAGAGAGGGCCAGGTTTCTTGCAGAAAGACTGGCAGCTGGGAAAATGTGAAGTTCTTGTCTTACACTTTCCACTCCACCCTCTGCATACCTTCCACCCCATCTTCCCTTTTTAATTCCCACCTGCATGATCCTAGGCCCCACGTCACCTCTGACTTTCCCAGGGAGGAAAACAATCTAGTGTTAGTTCACAGTAATTATGAAAAGCTGACGGGTTGCAATCTCTTTTTGATTTTTGTGTTTTAAAAAATGCTGGAAATGAACCATACTCCCAAGTACGTAATTACTCTCAAACGATATAATTTTAGGCACTTATGAAACAAATAAGTCTGGGTGAAATTTGAAGGTCTTTGGTTGCCCTTCATGTCATATCACATAGGCATCAATGAGCTCTGTCTAAATACTAGTCTCAGACTACCCACATGGATTTTTGTTTCAGAACTACCTCTTTGCAGAACCAGAATTATTCTAGACAATTTGATCTCAAAATCTGAGACTTTCTAGTAGACTTCAGGGATAGATCCCTGGCTTCCCTCTCATAAATTAGATCAAGCCCTAATCAAAGGTTATTAATGAGTCTGGTGCCGCCCAAGGATGTCTAAGAATTCTGCTCCTAGCCAGGGAGGAAAAAAGAGACATGCAAATTCGCATTAATAAACTGCACAGTTATGCTCAACCTAGGTGACTACTGGAGATGACCTGTTAACTAAGTCCAATGGTCCTCAATGCAAAGAAGTTAAGTAATTACAAAACACTTTCTCTAGGGAAAGTTCCCCAACATAGAGCAAACTTCTAGTAAAACCGCATTTAGTTCTGCCCATCTGTTCAGCTACCAAGAGCCCTGTGACCATAGGTTGTCAGTTTCAGGAA